>SJXQ01004947.1:466690-481474 GCA_006408695.1 Aepyceros melampus | reverse complement strand
GGGGTGGGGTGGGGGGGTGATGCGTAGGAGAAGCAGGGGCAGGAATCAAGAGAACCTGAATCGGGCACTTCCCATATCCCAGGGACCGTCCTAGGAGCTGTCCCCAGACTAATGCATTCAATCCTCAGAACAAGCCTATGAGGACAGAACAGGCTAACACATTTTACAGACAAGAAAATTGACATCCAAAGAAACGAAGTGATGTGCCCGAGGTCACAGGGTTGGTGAAGGAGGATTTGAATCCAGACCTTCCTGATCTTCATGGCGCCCTGCTCTGAGCTTCTGAGTGGCGCCAACTCGGGGTCTCCACGCAAGACAGAGACACAGGGAAGGAGAGACAGGGTAGGAGGACAGGGGCAATGTCCCAGGGCAGCATTTTCAGGGAGGGGAATGGCAGTCTGATCTAAGAAATGGTTGTTGGCCTGCGCTTGGGGTCTGTTGAGTTTCAGGGTCATTATGCCTACACAGGAATGCACAACCCTCTCTCCCTGTGGGGCTGTGGAGGGTGGCACGGCCGTGTTACCAGGAGGGAGGCACCCACTGGCCTGAGAAAAGTGGGGCCTGAACCTCTTTTTCTAGTGGCCACCTGGGCCGAGGAGATGTTCCATCTGCCGCTGCCGGGTCGCTTCAGTCCAGCAGCCCTCTGCTAACTCACCCACTCTGAGTCAGCTTGCCCCCCAATATCACATGCAGAATGTTTGTCGGCTCTTGACACTAATATTATTTAAGGCCTAAAGTCTAATATAAGGCTTCCTTTTAGCGAGATTGTCTCATTTAATAAAACTCCCTGTCTCTGTTCCCCCAAGGTAATCACGCTGATGATAACGCATTCCCCGTGCGGTGATTTGATCTGGGAATAGAATTAGCACTCAGCCTTGCTTCGTTGTCAGATTCATATTCTTATTTTTCCCCCCTGGAATAAATAAGCAGGTAGCCATCCAGGTGAAAGGTGGTCCTCTGCCCTCTGGAATCTTTAGTCATTGGCCTCCTAACTGGGTCACTCCTCATCCCCAGAGCTCGCTCATTCACCCATTCATTCTTTCTTTAACTGACTCTATCAACAAACTGCCCCACGGTCAGTGCCCCGGGCTGTACCCAGGCTCTGAGCTGGGGAGTTGGGGTGGATTAAGACAGAAAAGCCCTGTCCTCAAAGAATGGACACCTTCCTGAATGGCCCCTCATCTTCCCGTGAGTGCCCCCCATCCTGAGGTCACACCGGTAGAGCTGCGAAGAGAGAATTCAGACACTCGTTCACACGGAGGCATCCCTGAGAAAGAAGACCGGGGCTCAAGGGGCCTCCCTGTCCTCACCCCACCGTGGCCAGAAGCTAGTGGCCTGATCCATTCAAGTCTGTTCGTTCCTGGGTGGGAAGGACACAATGAATAATGGACTTGGAGTCAGATGCAGCTTGGTTCAAATCCCAGCCCTGCTTCCTACTAATTGTGGAGCCTAGAGCAAGTCACTTCACCCTGCAGTGTGGTGCCATCCTGCTCCACAGAGACGCTGTGGGCAGGGGCACAGACAGCCACAGGACAGGAGATCACCCAGGGAGCCAATGAACCAGCACGGTCTGAGAAAAGGGGCCCCAAAAACGTCATGTCCCCTTACAGAGGGGACACTTTAGATGACATGAGGTAGCTCAAGTGTCCGGCGCATGGGAAATACTCGGCAAACTTGTCACCACCAGCACCGGCGTCATCATCGTCACCATTACCAGCAGCAGCAGCATCGCCACCGTCATCAGCAGCATCGGCGTCCGGATGTCACTCGCTCATCTGGCGAGAAATAAAAGCTCTTCAGGAACGCTAGGGACCTAGTCTGGTGGGCGCGCAGGGTCGGCGCTGGGCGGGGAATGCACGCTCTGTGACGGCCGGCAAGCCCCTTCACCTCCCTGGCTTAGGTGTCCTGCTGTGACGCTATATCCTTCCTGGCCCTGATGCCCCAGTGCCTGTGAGCAGGCGGGAGGGCACATCTCTCACCCCTCAGGGCGCTCTGCTGCTAGTTAACCTAGGGAGGGCTAGGGGTCCAGCAGGCCCCAGGGAGTCCCCCAGCCTGGGGGCGTGACAGACACGGCCAGGCAGGCCACAAGTTGAGCCCAGCAGGCAGTGACGGGGTGCTAGAGGACCTGGGAGGACAGAACGCCGGGGCTTGGCTGGCCCTGCTTCTCAGATGAGCTTCCCCTGACTGCACATCACGAGTGGCGTCTGGGAAAGGGCACAGGACCCAGAGTGGAGGACTCAAAGCCAACCCGCTCCGGACATTCACTGTGGGAGGCGCCCCGAGCCTCAGCTTCCTTCCATGACATGCGGTGCACCAGTGATGGTTCTGACCAAAATGATCACTCAAAAGGGTGACTGAGGAGATCTTTATGAAGGGACTTTTTAATAGGCATGAGCAGGGTTAAGGGAAAGCAAAAGGACTGGTGAAGCACCCAGTGAGAGTTGCTGCCACTCCTAGAATGATTCCAGAATCGCCTGGGGAGGCATGGGAGCTGCCATGAAGGAGAAGTCAGACCAATAGGACCTATGGCATTTGCTACAGGAACACAAGTCAGTACTGACCCACAGTCCCTCAGGGAGGAAGCCACGGAATGTTGTTGATGGAACCAGAGAATAAGTGAATGAGTGAATCTGACCTCCTGCTGATTTATCCTGCAGCAGATCCCATTTTCCAAATGGCTGCTTCAATATCTCGCCTCCCACACGCTCTTCTTAGTGAGAACTTAACACACTATGAATCTGGCCACAGGTGTGATTACAGCAGAAGAAATGCTGTGATATCTGTTAGGTCATAAAAAGCGATGAAGCTTCTACCCATCTCTCTTTGGGATGCTCATGCCTTGAAGTGAGCCACCCTGCCTTGAGCAAGCCCAAGCAGCCGTGTGGAGAGGCCATGTGCAGGGGTTCCAGTGGACTACCGCAACGGAGGTACCAGGCCACAGTCAGCATCAGTCGTCACACGGGTAAGTGAGTAAATCTTTGGATTTCAGAAGATCCCATCCCCAGCTTTCAGGGCTTCCAGCCTGAGGTCCCAGGCATTGTGGGAACAGAGTCAAGCAGTCCCTCCTGCACATTATCCCAATTCCCAACTCAGAATCAACACGTGCCTGCATGCGTGTGTGCTAAGTCGCTTCCGTCATGTTCAGCTCTTTATGACCCTATGGACTGTAGCCCACCAGGCTCCTCTGTCAATGGGATTCTCCAGACAAGAATACTAGAGTGAACTGCCACACCCTCCTCCAGGGGATCTTCTGACTCAGGGATCGAACTCCCATCTCTTATGTCTCCTGCACTGGCAGGCGGGTTCTTTACCACTAGCACCACCTGGTAAGCACGGAATCAATCAGCGTAATCAAATGGTGGGTGTTTTAGGCCATAATGTTTGGGGTAGATGTTATGTAAATTGTTGCCTTCAGTCCACAGGGGTCATGCTCCCAGAACACAGAATAGGATGGAGAAGGGTAAAAGAATGTGAGGGGAAATGGGGAAAAACCAGCAGCATGGATGGCACAAGCAGGGCAGAGGTTTTAGGACCGATCCAACCAGACAGAATCTGAAAACTCATTTTAACATCCAAGGTCAGTTCCACCAACCTGCACTATGCCCCAGCTGCCTAATAGCCTTTTGCATCTCCCACCTGTCTTCCCTATCCCACCCCACCTTGGCCCTCCCACACTACCAGAGAACCAGCTCACCCCTCCTACCTGGGCACTCTGTTCTTGACCAGAAGAAGCTCTGCACACTCTGGCCTGGCAGGGGAAAGAAGGGGGTGGCGGGCCTGGAGGGACCGGCCTCCTCACTCTGCCCTGTACACACCAGGTACCCACACCCCCTTGCCCTCCCCTCACCTGGAAATCTCTCCCTACCACACCAATGCTACCAGTACCACAACGCCTTCAATGAAGTAACCCTCTGGAATGGATTGCATGTCTGTGCCCCTCCAAACTTCATATGTTGTTGTTGTTTTTGTTTAAGTCGTGTCCAATTCTTTGGGAACCCCATGGACTGTAGCCCAAAAGATTCCTCTGTCCATGGGATTCTCCAGGCAAGAATACTGGAGTGGGTAGCCATTTCCTCCTCCAGGGGATTTCCCGACCCAGGGATCAAACCTCCATCTCCTACTTAGCAGGCAGACACTTTACCACTGAGCCACCTGGGAAGATACCCAAAACTTCATATGCTGAAGGCCTACTCTCAAAGTGATGACATTTGGAGGTAAGGCCTTTGAAAGATAATTAGGTCATGAGGATAGAGACCTCTGATAGAATTAGTGCCCTTATAAGAAGAGGCAGTAGATAAATGATCTTTCTCTCTGCCATATGAGGACAGAGCAAGAAGGCACCATCTGCCAACTGGCCAGTGGGCTCTGACAAGACAGAATCAGCCACCGCCCTGATGTTGGCCTTCCAACCTCAAGAACCATGAGAAATAAGTGTTGTTTACGTCACCAGTCTGTGGTCTTTGTTATAGCAGCCAGCCCAACTAAGACTTCCAATCCCACGACTGCCCGTCTCATCCTCTGAACCCTGTCCCAAGATGAACATGGTTGTAAATTTCCTGAAAATGCCCACAGGAGATTTGAAGGTGGTATCTGAGTAAAAAAGCTGGCATATACTAGATTCGTCTCCCCAGGAATGGGGAAGTTCTGTTCTAAATCCCACGCATGCCTTCCATCCTCAGTCCCCGGCAGGGCTCATGGCTGCTTGCTAGGAAATCATCATGAAGGCCACAAATCTCCCTGACCCCCCTGTACATCTGTAGCATCGTATGTCCACTCCCCTCAGCCCAAGCTCCTGTTACCATAACTAACAGCTTCCACAACCACGCTGCTATGGGAGCAGAGCTCATGTCTTCTCATCACTCCTGATAAAGCAATAACCACACTTGGTGTTTCAGTCCCTGCTAATAAAAGCATTACATTTCCTCACTTGATCCTTGCAACAATGCTATGAGGAAGGTGGCTAAGGGACAAGCCCAGAGAGGAGACGGGACTTGCCCAAGGTCACCGAGGAGGTGGGAACCAGAGCCAGGACTCAGAACCGGGTCCCACTCTGCCTGCATCCCCCACCCCCGAGCGGTTTATCACCTCTGCAGCTCCACCACGGAGCAGGGGGAGGCTGAGCACGAAGCAGGCACTCGACAAATATTTGTAGACTGAACAAAACCTTGACAAATTCGCGTTGCGTGAATCAAGCTCTGATACGGAATAGAAACCAAACCACCTCACTGATTTCCAATTCAAACACCATCATCTGCTCGGTGCATTCTGATGCACTGATGTCTTTTGTTTTCTGGAGGGGTTTTGTTTCCTCCAGCAATGAGTGGGCGGTGAGGAGGTACACAGAGTCCCCTGGGGAGCTGTTTCTCTCAGCATCTCAGATGTGAGGTGGGGAAACAGTCTAAAAACAAATAGGTTCTGGTTGTCACAACACCCATGCCAGAGAGGTGGGCAAAGGCTCAGGGTCTCCCTTAACAGACGACAGCGCTCAGATCCCCCAGAGTCAAGGGACATGTTTGCGGTCCCTTAGAGAACGAGGGCCCATACCGTTCTTGATGCCCAAACGGAGACTGACAATTCCTCCACTCCCCTACTTCCAAAATGGCCCGCTCCTAACACCACAGCCTCGTAAAATGCAAAGCGAGCACGACCCTGGTGAAGAACACAGCGGTCTTACTTGATCAGGGGCCGGGCTCCGAACTCTTAGCAGAGGCCAGAACGAAGCCTCCTGATGCAGAGGCCTCAGCACCCCACACGCCTCCTCCCACCTCCCCTTCTTCCTCTTGCCTATGTCCAGCAGGCAGGTCGTCATATCACGTGGGCTGAACCTCCATAACCACGTAGCTCTGCAGAGGAAATGGGGGCCCTACGCCCTCTTGGCAATTGATGACTCTGGTTGGGCATGGGCTTCTCAGAGGACTGTGTGCCTCAGAGCGTTCTTCTTGCCAGGGAGTGACTGAAGACCCTCCGCCAATCTCCACTGGAGAGTCAGGCCTTCAACAATGGGAGAAAGTAAAGAGGAGCCAGCCCCAGGCTGGAAGGCAAAGTCTGGTCCTTTAATTTCCTGTGTGACCTTGGGTCAATCACATCTTTTGAAACCACAGTTGTCAAACAGTTGTCTCCATTTGTCAAACACGTTCATACTACTTTCCCTCATTACCTCTGGGGGTAAATGTCCATCCAGAGATAAAATGATAACACTTAACTTGATGCCTACTTTCCTATTACTCCCCCACCCCAATGCTAACTCAAGCTGGCCAAGGTGTGTTCTCACAGTCTGGAGGTCAGTTGCCCTGGCCTGCCTGATGGTGAGTGTGATTGCCCATGGCAACTGGCATCAGGCTGCATCCAAGGGACAAGTCGAGTCTTAGCTGAAAAGGCAGCCAAGTCAGTTTATGGGGAGCGGTATCAAGCATCATCACAGAAGGGACATGAAGCAGGGGTGGGGAACCCCAGAGGTGAGGCTGGTCAGGAAGCAGCAGCAGGGCAGTGAGGCCAGCCGCTCAGGGAGAAACCCTGTTCTTGCCAGGGAAAATCACCTAGCAAGAGGCCTGGCAGGCCACATCCACAGAACCTGGGCCAGGCTGCCTCTGGGGCCGGAGCCGGGAGGGAGACATGCCGGTGTGGCCAAGAGCAGACAGGGCCAGCATCCTTCAACCTGTAATCAAATCCTGGGTAAACCTGGAAGAATGTGCTCAGAAGTACTATGTATATGCACTTGGTTATATCTTGCCTTGTCCCTAGAAAAATGATTTAAAGCATACACAAACCCATATAGAATTTGTAAGGATAATTAAAATCTTACAATAAGAGAGAAATTAGAAACTGATAGGAAAGTACACAGGCAAAGTCCCTGAAGTACAGAGGAAAGGAACATCAGATGAGACACGAATCTGAGTAGTTCAGAAATGAAGACGACTAAGTTCCTAACATTATTTCAAAGGATCCAGATTTTTGATCTGAGCTTCCTGGTAGCAAGTGCAAAAGGAGAAACCTGATCAATTACACAGTATCCATGAAATAAAATATAAGTATATAAATAAACCTGATATTTAGGAAAATCGTAACTGCCTATGAGTATAAAGCAAGAATTCTTCCTGGCAGTCTTCATTATAAAATTCTCAGAATAGACAAAAAACAAACTTCATGGAGATGTTTTCTGGGGAGTGACATCATACAAACAGACAATTCAAGAGAAGGAATCCTACAGGAACCAAACTAATGTCCCATGGAAGTCATCCTCTCCTGGTCCCTCATCTCGTGGAGGGGGAAATTAAGACCCAGAAAGCGGAAATCATCCAAAGTCACATAGGCTGAGACTCCAGAATTCCAGAGGCAGTAGAGAGTGGAAGTAAGAAGGAGATCAGACACGAAGGAAGATTCCAGAAGAAGCTCAGCAAGAGCTGGAGAAATAGCTCATATCTGAGGCCATGAACATGAGCCACATCTGAGATCTGCCGTTTCCTCATCTGTTCAGTGGTGATGATACTGACCTGCCCACGGGGTTACCGGGGGAACTGGAAGGCACCTTGTAATCTGCAAAGCCCTGTATACATGGAGATGCACAAGGGGCCAGGAAGAGGGCAGCTTCATGGACAGAAGAGGCCACATCCATCAGAGTGCTTGCTGTGTGCATAGCACTGCCCTGACGTACACATTGTCACCCCCATCTAATAGACTAAAGAAACTGAGTTAAGTAGCTTGCCAAGATCGCAGAGCTAAGAAGCAGTGAAGCAGGGATCAGGACTCTTAATCACACATGAGAGGGCCTGAGGCAGATCTGGATTTGGGAGCTTATTTCTGAGAAAGAAGTGGGCAGAGGAAGCTGAGCAGATATAACCCCTAGGAGATACAGAGTCCCCTCAACCCCACCCCTCACCCCAGTCCCATACCCTTTCCTTGGAGCAATGTTTTGCATGGAGAGTGTGAGCCCAGCCAGCTTCCCAGGGGCCATGAGAGAAAGATGGTCTGAGTGGGACCTCTGAGATGACCGTATGGTACATCCCAGCTGCATAGCTGTGCTGGTTATCTATGGCTGCATAACAAATCAGCCAAAACCAGTGGCATAAAACAATTTATCCTGAGATTCTATGGGCCAGGGGTTCAGACAGCACATAGCAGGGGTGATTTGTCTCTGCTCCATGATATCTGAGGCCTCAGCTGGAAAAACTCAAACAGCTGGAGAGGCTAGGATGGCTGGGCTCAGCAGGGACAGGGAGTCCAGACACAGACCATCCATGTAGCTTAGGCTTCCTCACAAGATGGCAGCCTCAGGCTAGTGATTCTTCTTACTTCCTACATGGTGGCTCAGGGCTCCAGGAAAAAGCGTTCCAGTGAGCAAAAGGAAAGTCATACGATATGACTTAGCATCACTTCTACCCCTCTCTGTGGGGTGGAGCAGTCACAAATCTGCCCAGGCTACAGAGGGTTCTTTCTCCCTAGAGGTTATTCCTCCATAGAAAATGGGCTGAAGAATTTGTGGTCATGCTTTTAAACCACCACACTGGCTATGGGTGGCCCAGCAGCCTGACGGGGGAGCACAGCAGGAATCTAAGCCTCCACGGCAGATTCACAGAAGCCGAAGAAAGTCACAGGCGCTCAGGGCAGGCCCAGGACCCAGTCAGGCCCGCCTAGGCCTCCTCTCCTGTGCTGCTGGCCTCTTGCACCCCACGTTTGACTCAAAGCCTCTCTCAGGATGATGACAAGGTTAGAGCAGGTACTCACAAGGCAGGGCTTCATCCCCTCTCTGCCTTGGCAGGATGACCTTGAGTGAGTCGTATGACCTTCAGGCCCTCGGGCTCCTCACTGCATTGTGATAAAATCTTCCTCTCTTCCAGGTTTCTGGGGAGGAACAGAAGAGAGAACATATGTGAAACCCAGACACCCAGTAGGCGCCCAGGGAATGCTGGTTTTCTTCCAGGGAGAATGGGGTGGGGCACGGCTGCCACATGCAAGGAGAGGATCTGAGGGCCTGACTCACTGGGTTCTTGCCCAGGGACTTCACCAGGACAGCATGTCTGCACTTGAAGCTCCAGCAGGCACCTCTCGGGCCTGTGGCTCCCGGCTCTAATTACAGCTTTCTTGACACATTTCCTGTTTGGGAGCTGGCGGGATCCTCTTGGAGGAGCCACAGACAATGAGCAGCTGGCAGCAGAGCCTCCAACCACGGGGACACTGACCCCAGAGCAGGCCTGAGCAGGCCCACCGAGAAGGGCAGAAGGCCCCAAAGATCCCTGTTCTCCGTCCTGCCCTGTATACACATATGACCACACCCATGGCCCCGGGATTTCCTGGTCTCTGCTTGCGCACTTCCAGCGACAGGGAGCTCACTGCCTCACAGACAGCCTGCTAACCTTCAGACAGTACAGATGGTTAGAAGCACATCTCAAATCAGACCACCCTTCAGCTTCTAGCTGTTGATCCTCAGGTCCCCCAAGATTCTGGCAATGTGGAACAGAAGAAAGGGCACCGCTTCTGGGGGCAAGAGGAACTGGGTTCACATTCTGACTCCATCACATCTCAGGTTCTGCAGCCTTAGTCATGTCCACCTCTTTGAGCCTCAGTTTCCTTCTCTGTAAAATGAGAATAATACTTCCCAGTGGGGAGGGAGATTGGAAGGGAAAAGGCCCAGCACACAATAGATACCAAGTGAAAGTCATTTCCTCCCCTTTCCTTCCTGTACACTTTGTCTTAGGGTGGCTTCGTTAGGCTCAGATTCAAACAAATGACTGCCCTGCCGAAGCACTTGACACCTGGAACCTCAAGACAGTGGAAGCCCACCTCCTCAGCTCCTCCTGATAAGCTGGAGGGGGCAGGGTGGGAGTCAATTTTCCCATTTCAGCTTCTAGGTGCAACTGAATTAAATGTCTACCAAATAAAGAAGGACAGATGGATGGATGGACCTACAGACATACAACCGGACAGTTTCAATAGGTTCCTAAGTCTAACCAAGAAACACCCATCCTCTTTTAATCCTATACATGCTAAATGTCATACGTTTGTTGAGAAACAGTGTAAAGCAGTCATTTTTAAACGTTCATAAGCATCTGAGGAGGTTTTGTAAAATGCAGATTTCTGGGTGCCACCTCTGTTTGATTTGGAGGCTATAGGTCTGGGATGGGGTCCGGAGTCTGCGTTTCTAGCCAGCCCCCAGCTGACGCCGTTGCTGCTGCTCCTCAGGCCACACTTAGAGAAGTGCTGTAGCAGAGCAGAGCCACTGACTTCAGCACCTTTTGACTGACAAGCCCGTGGCCAGGGTGGGGTCCCTGGCCTGGGGCACTCATGCCGGAGGGAGGAGGAAGCTTCCCCTCTCAGCCCTTGGATGGGAAGGACACTGTGACACCACTCCCGCCTCCCACCTCTTCAAATCTTCAGCTCCCATCTCCACCCCATGCTTGGAGCGGCACCCGGGCTCTCTTCAAAGCTGTGATGGCTTCGTTTCAGACAGGGCTTATAGCCCGAATGAGAATACCTCCCTGCAGGCAGTTCAGGCTGCACAAAAATCCATGAAATAGGTGAGGTGTGCAGGGGCCACACAGAATAGCCACCCGTGACAGGCCTTCCGGCAGGAGGGAAGAACTCTGGAAAGCAGGGAATTGAGTCTCCTGGCTTCCCAGACATACACAGGCACAAGCACAAGCACACACATTCACACAAGCATCTGCCACAGAGAAGGGCCCACCCCTTCCCCCAGACACGCTTCCTGGCCAGGGCTGATGGCAGCAAAGCCTTCATCCAGGGCTCTGCTCAGGCGCTAACTTGCTGCACCACCGAGACAAGTCCCTTCCCCTCTCTGGGTCTTAAGTTTCCCTGCCAGAGGTGGTTGGCTAGCCTTACCTAGGGAAAGAACTGGCATTAACTGAGCCACTGATGTGTTCGTTTATTAAATTCTTTCATTCAACAGATACATACCAAGCAATTCCTATGAACCGGGATCTGGTCTACAGCACAAACCGAAGGGAAAGGAAGCTCACACCTCATGGAACTGGCCCAGTTCTTTGTACCAGCTGCTTCAGCCCATTGATCTCATTTCACTTTCACCTTCTCAGGTCACCTCCACCCAACCACGGGAGCCGGACGACCTCATCCCTGCTTCACAGATGAAGAAACTGTGACCCAGAGGAAGTGACAGAGCTGAGGTTCAGAGCTGGGGTTCCCCAGACCATCACAGGGCCCCAAGACCTCTGCCCTAACCAAGCCCCACTTCCTCCCACTCTCTTCTGGGTGGGGATCTTTCCTTCCAGGCTGCCCTTCTCTCTGCCTGCAGGCTCCACCGCCTCACAAGGAAGTGGAAAGGTCAGTAGCTATGAGGGTGACTGTTCCCAGATTTGGGAATTCCAGGCTGAGCCAGGGCTCCCTACCTCTGCCTTGATTCCAGGCCAGGCCACTCAGACCCTCTTCAGCAGTAGGTGCCTGGGATCCCTGGGTGCTTTGGGAGCACCGGCAGATCCTTCCAAGTCCCCCATCACCCATCCACTGTGCTCAGCATCTACTCATGAGTGTCCACGTGACCCACGACGCAGAGCAAGCCCGCAGTGCCAGCACTGACACAACAGGGCGCCCCAAACTGAGACACATTGTGCTTTTGTGCACTTAACCAAGTTTGCAACCCAGAAACTAGAAAGGGGCTAATTTATTGTTAACATACAAGGAAGCTTAGCATCACGTGGGAAGTAAACTTTATCCTGGGTTACACCGGGTGGGAGCAAGCATCTTCCGGAGCTCGGGGCCCTTGAGGCCTCAGCCAGCCTTGGCCCCACGCCTCTCCATCTCACTTTGAAGATGTGCCCAGCCATCCCCAGGGCCCAGAAAACTCCCCTCCCCGAAAACTCCTCTCCCCTCTGCCTCTGTAAGGACACCCGTCTGCCATGGCTCCATTCACCTTCTGTTCCCTCCAGGAAGCTGCTCTCGGCCCCCTTCACTCTCCCAGTTCCCACCGCTCCAGCTGCCAGCTCCCAGGGTGACTGAGCTCTCAGACCTGATGTCCAGCCTTCCGCTGATGGCTGAGTTCCTGCAGCATATGTCAGGTTGAGGAGTCCATGCAAGGGTCATATCAGGAACGACCTAAGACACCAATGCTTTCGGAGGCTCTGCAAGGTGAGAAGGTGTTATTTGCCTTTCTTACTTTCTTCCTTTTGCAAACAAACAGCAGAATTTTCCAGTGGCTTCAACAGCTGACATGAGAACCCAACCATCTTCTCCTAAGTGAATGGTTAAAGAGACCCACAAGAGCAGTGGCAACACTCTCCAATGTTTTCAGTTTAAAAAGTAGTTATTTTTCCTGAAAAATATGCTAATGGTTAATAGGTTATGATTTATTCTTATTGTTCTTCAAGAATATTTTTGATTTCTCAGTTTTCATTTAGAACACGGTAAATATCAGTAGATGTAACCCCATAAATAAGAATTCTTTAGTGTCCTCAGTAATATCTAAGAGGGGTGCTGCCAGCACCAAAGCCCCAGGGGGTTCACTGTTGCACGACATCCCCTGGCCCCAGCTGCTCCACACCATGGTCCAGCCCTGCCTGCAGCCCAGAGACCTGGCTCACCCCAGGTCCCCACGAGTTTCCTCTTTTCAATCAGCCCTCCCTCAGCTGACCTGACTGGAGGTCAGCTGAGTACCTCTGTTCTCTGCCACCCTCAGAGCCCAACCAAAATAGCCTGAGTTCTAGCCTAGACATGAAACCCCAGGCAAGTTCAGAGCATCCATCCCCTCGCTGTCAACATGGTAATGGTGAGTCCAGCTCACGGCACAGGGGAGGGCTCGTGAGGACTGACATCAGAACACATGTGGGGGCCTGGCAGGTGCTGGGCCCTAACAGGTGCAGCTAATATTAGCATGCTTGCTCCTGCCTCGATGGCTACTGTTATTATTAGTGGTGGTATTAATATCCCAGCAGGAAATGAGCTTCAAGGTCACAGAGCTCCCCATGTTACTGAGGGACAAACAGGAAGGCCAGGAACGGTCAGCAGCAGAGCTGGAGTCAGAAACCCAACGTGTCCCAGTGAGACTAAAACCTCCCGGGGGCCAGGGACACACCAGCCATGTCCGCACTCATGACTCCATCCCTTGCTTCTCTCCACAGTTAATTTTTGGACACATCTCATGGGCCAGGCTCTAGGCCAGGTGCTGTCTGCTCACAATGGGGCTTGGCTCCAGATTGGTTCTATCAGTGTTTGTAGATCAATTCATGGCCTCTCCCATCTGGCTGGCCACTGGGAATCTAGGCCAGGGGTGGAGTTTGGGAAGGGTTCCCTAAGCCATCCCCCCGACCACCAGTAACAAAAACACAGCTGTTACTTTGAGCAGATCCCACTCTGGGACACTCTGGGTAAAAACAAAGCAAAACAAAACAACAACAAAAAAAAACGGCCTGATTCCTCATCCCCTTAGCTGGAGAGAACACAAGGCCCAGAGAGGGTTAGTGCCTGGCTTGGGACACACAGCAGGTCTGGGAGAGCCAGAGAACACAGGCTTCTCAGTATAGGTTCTGGATTCCAGACTCTGGCCAGGGATGACTGTGGAGGACTTGAGCAGATGGACACTGGTCAGGCCGTGCCTGAGAGTGGGGCGCAGAGAGCAGGGTCTCTGTGGGCAGAGGACAGGATCTGGGAGCGGAGGCTACTGGTACAGCCGTCCCAGAAATCAAGCCCCTGCAGCAGCCACTTCTCCCACCCTCAACAGAGCGACTTCACACTCAACTAGCGGAGCATCCGTGCTGGACGCAGCTGACTGTCCTGAGAAGGAGGGAGATGGAGTGTGGGCCTGGCAGAGCCACCTGTCCTAGCCAGGGGGAGGGCGTGAAGGAAAGGAGGGCATCTAGGGGAGCTCTCGCTGGGAGGAGGTGGGCAAGTTGCAGGGAAGGGGTGTACTGCGGCCAAGGAGTCAGCTTGAGCTGAAGCTGGGACCCGACAGGTCCCACGAAAGGAGAGCGGAGCCTAAGCCAGGGAGGTGGCTGCCCATGCCTAGGACCCTTCCCTTCTCTCTCCCCTCCCCGTACTTCTCATCCCAGCTGGAGTCAAGACGTGTCTTTCCATGAGGCTACCTGACTGCAGGCCTGGGTCCTCTCGCTCACTTCCAGACCCAGGGCCTGGCCCAGAACAACAGCTCAGCAGGTCTGCTGAGGTGGTACCTGCAGAGGCTGACCATGAGAGCCCGGGGCAGCGAAAACAAAGCCCTGCCTTCAGGGGGTTCTGTTTCAAAGAGACTTCAGCGTTGTTTTCTGATTTGTTCTGGATGTTAAGGCCCAGTGAAAAAGGGGTGGCAGAGAGGAGGGCCTGGAGTTGGGGACCAACCACCTGGCAGCCAGGCAGGGTTCAGGACCCCACTGCAGCAGCTCTGCTCACAGCCGCAGACCCCCCGGGGCCGACAGACACACAGGGAATAAGGATGAGGCACTGGTGTTACCTGGGGACAGCAACTCTTGTGCTAACCCCAAACACAGGATGGAGGGAAAAAAGGGGGGCTTCCTTCAAAGAGTCCTTGGGGTGGGGTTTGGAGGCAGGAGGCAGGCACAGTCCCTGTTGGCTGGCACCCAGGAGGCCTGAGTTTGGGTCCAGCGCCCCCTCCAGCTCCCTGGATGTCCTGAGCCAAGCTGCTGACCCAACGTCTCTGAAATCCCTAAGGGGGCTCTGCCTTCAGGTAAGGCCCACAACTAGGTCTACACACACACACACACACACACACACACACACTCACACATGCACATTGAAGCACACACACTCGCACATACACATTCACACAGGCACGCACACATACACTCATGCACACTCACACACACACACACA
>SJXQ01004947.1:436578-465494 GCA_006408695.1 Aepyceros melampus | reverse complement strand
CATCCGGGCACCCCGCAGCGCTGCCGTGAGCCAGGGCTCCTCAGACTGTCCCGGCCCCCGAGGACAGGTCATCGCCCATCTGCTGTGACCCTGGGACTCGGCTGGGGAAAAGTCTTGCGTGGATACCTATCCCCAAGGGCCTGGGTGCCGATGGAGGAGGTGCCACTATGGGGGCTGGCTGAGGACGTGGCCGGGGACAGGCTTGCTGCAGGGCAGCCTGGGGGAGGCGCTGGACCCAAGCAGGGTCCCAGTGATTAGGGTGGAGGGTGTTGAACCCTCATCAAAATCAAGTTGCTTTTTCCTGGTCACAAGCACCTCCAAAGGACCCTGACTAACCAAGAACAGCAGCAGCAAGCAGCGATAATAATACACCCTGACCCTCTCTGTGTTCACATTCTCACTTCCATGACAGCATTTGATTAGATCCTGGAAACATCCACTGGGATTGGGACTGTTGCCATCTCACAGATGAGGAAACTGAGGTCTGGACTGAGAAAGGGACTCTGCCAGGCTCCTGCATGGTTAGTGAGTTTAGAACTCTGACTCAAATCCAGGTCCTCTGATTCCACGGCCAATAATTCAGACCAAAGCAACCGGCTCCAGACAGTGATCCATCTGTCCTCAGAGACCCCATAAAGCCAGCCCATGCTGGCACCGCTCTGCCCCTTGGGGAACATGGAGGAAGCCCTCAGCATGGGTGCTGGCAAGTCGTGTGCATGGAGAACCTGTGTGTGGGCACGTGTGTGCCAGAGGTATGTGGAGTTGCACGTGATCGTCAAGGCAGGGGACGAGTGTGAGGAGGTGGCGGGCAGGTGGGACCAGGCTCCACCGGCAGATGTTCAGGGAGGGTGTGTCTATGTAGGCACGTGCGTCTCTGGGTGTTGAAAGCATTGTGTGTAGGGGACAAGCTGTGGGAGCGATCTAGCTGCGGCCATGGGTTTGTGTGCTTCAGACGTGTATGCAGGAGGGCCCCAATGGTGTGGGGCTTCGTGTATGTGTGAGAGGGTGACAGGTGTGCCAGAGACATTGCGTGTGAGAGTGTCAGGCTGCACGCCCACCACGGTGTGTGCCCACCAGCCGAAGGGGGCTCCACTCCGGCACCTTGTCTGCTTCCTGGCCCCCTGCCCTTCCCTTTAGTCTTTATCTGGCTAGGCGGCTCTGCTCTCGGCACAGACAGCAGATAATTGATGAATAGGACTGGTTCTCGGCTCTTCAAGGTCTGGCCAGAGATAAGAGCGCGAGTACCAGCACGGAGTGGGTGCTGAGGGTTCAAGGACAGACACCTCCATCCATTGGAGCCTTTGCTCTCTTCCCTCTGCAGCCAGGGACCCGCACACCCAGGGCAGGAGGAGGTGACAGGCAAAGGGGCTCAGTGGGTGCCTGGAGGGTGGGGCCTGGGACAGGGCACACCCTTATCAGGCCTGACAGCAAGCCAGGCTGAGCAATGCTGCTGAGTGAATTAGCTCTCAGCTCAGCATCCACTCATACCTTCCTACACCTGACCCAGCACCTACTAAGTGCCTGACTGGGGCTGGCTCCTAGAGCCAGGGAGGCCAAGGAGACACAGGCCCTGCCTCAGGGACATCACAGTCCACATGGCCACCCCACACTAGCAAGACAGGAAGGAGACAGAAATATCAACCCCAAAGGCCTGGTCACATCAGGAGATGCCTCAGAGCTGAGATCTGCAGTTATTGAGCTGGGGTACCCAGAAAACGTCAATCAAGAAGGCATGTTGGAGAAATGGAAGGACACAGCTCACTCAGGGGCAGCACTGATGGGAAGGCCACCACCCACCACTTACTTCTTGTTACATGCCAGACCCTGTCCCACCGAGCCATTTATTAATAGAATGACAGTCACTCCACCTTGTCCAAAGCCCTGGGGATAAGTACTGTTACTACTCAAGCTAAGGACCTTACCAATTGTATTTGAGAGAAATGAGAGAGGTGGACAGATGAGGTTTTAGAAAGACCCATCCCCTGCCCTCCAGAGAGAGATGATGCCACGATTGTCAGCCCAGAACACCCAACTTCTAGCAAGCTCCCCGCAAGCTGTCTCAGAACCCTCCCAGGACTGATCCTCAGGAAGGTTAGGGCTCTGGGGATGAAGGCAAGGAGGCCTGGTTGGGACAGGGGCAACAAGGGGGCTGGACGGGTCAAGGAGAGCAAACTCACAGCCCCCTGCAGTTAGGACATGGAGTTCATGGACATTAGGGGCCATGGTTCTCTCTTCAAGGGGCAGTCATGGCCATTTGGCTCCTGGGGTTGGATGTTGCCTCCGCCCTGCTAGGTAGCCCTCTGGGACATCCCCACCAGATGTCCCCACCGGCCTGGCCCCAGTATAGCCTTTCTGTGACCTCCTCAGTGTGGCTTACTTCAGACGGGTAATTTGGAGAACCATCAAAGGCCAGGACCAAGGGAGAAACTGAAGCCACTGAGAGCAGGGAGCAGACTGGCTTCCGGTCATATCGCAGGACTAGAGTTGGAGTTCAAGTGTCCTGATGCTCAGCCTGACCATATACTGAGTGACCGAGTCCACGTGACGTGGGATGAAAGTCAATTTTTCAACCTCTTCCTCTTTCTTCCGCTACTTCTCCTGCCCCATTTTCCTCTCCTGTCCTGCCTCCAAGCCCTGCCTCCTCTTTCTTTCTTTTTTTTCCTTTTCCTCTCCCTCTTTCTTCTACCTCATACCTAATCTTGCCCAAGAGAAACAACACAATATCCTTTGGCTCTGGATTAGAAAATTTCTCTGGGTAAGGGAGATCTCAGAGGTCTTACCCCCCATCTGTGACAGGTGGCATAATCATACCCCCATGATGAGGGACAGGGAGGCCTGGCATGCTGCAGTCCATGAGGTCACAAAAAGTCAAACACGACTTGGCAACTTAACAACAAAATGTCCATATCCTAGTTCCCATAACCTAGTAATATGTTGGTTACAGGATAAAAGGAATAAGGTTGCAGATGGAATTGAGGCTGCTGATCAGCTGACCTTGAGATGGCGAGATGTTCTGGGACCAGCCAGGTGGGTCCAATGCAGTCACAAAGGTACATAGAGTGGAAGAGGGAGGCAGATGAGAGAAGCAGGGAGATGAGATGGAAGCTTGAGAGGGACACAGCCTAAGGTCACTGGATTTAAAGATGGAGAAAGGACAGTCAAGGGAAGCAGACAGCCTGTAAAAGCTGGAAAAGACAAAAACTCGGAGTCTCCCCTGGAAGTCTCAAGAAGACATGTAGCCCTTCTGATACCTGGATTTTAGCCCAGTGAGTTCCATTTTGGAGTTCTGACCTCAAAAGAACTATAAGATAATAAATGTGTTCCTTGGAAGCCATAACTTCCGTGGTCATTTGTTACAGCAGCAATAGGAGACTAATACATGGGTCTAAGTCCCCGGAAGCCCTCCAGTTGCCTCCTTCCAGTGGCAGGGAGCTCCCACCAGCCTCAGCCAGCTCTCATCATTACCAAATCCCTCCTCATGGGATCCAAGCAGTCCCCCGGGACTGCTTTCCACTGTGCCAACTCTGTCCTTCTGGGACCCCTCAAAACAACCCTTTCCAATGTTTAAAAGTAGTATTCATGGGAGTAGTTCCCCCCTCCCCAATTCATTCCTTCTCTGTGCCTACCATCCCCAGAATGCTTTTCTGATTGCCTCACCAGAAATTCCTCTCAAAGAAATCTTATTCCCCATTCCTACCTTTCTTCTGAGCTCAGGGGGCCACTCAGGCCCAGGCCAAAATTCTCAGGAGCAGAGACTCAGCCTTCCTGCCAAGGGAGGTATTAGGATAGGATGAAGCCTGTGATCTCTCCTGGCTGGGTGATCTTAGACAAACCCATGCTCTCTCAGGACCTCTGATGTCCTGTCTGTACAGTGGGGTGAAACCCCATGAGCTCTGTGCTTGGCCACAGGGCAGAGTGGGTCTGACCTGCCTTGATTTCCTTGTCAACATAACTCTCAATCACCTGCCTTCTCTCCATGTTGCTTATCATTAAAAGGAGAGGGGAGGAGAGGGGATGAGAGGGGATGGGAAAAAGAAGAGAGGAAAGGAAGGAGAGGGGAACTGTATGTCCCTACAGAAATTGTACTCCAATGTTTTATTATGTGCTCTGGCTCGGGCAGCACCTTAGTTAATGGTGTGTCAGATGATGGTACAAATTTATAGCTGAAGGTTTACATCACAGACAGCTGGAATGAATGACAATAAATTAATTTAAAGTGCTACCAAAGTGTTCCCCAAAGTATATGTGCTTATGAGCTCTGGGCTAATAATTTATAAATGCATGCCTTTTATAATCCTGGTCTTAAGTCTTGAAAGCAGCTAGTTAAAAAGCAGTCACATGACTAAATTATTTTTATTAATATCACGAGTGCATGGCGGGAATGGTGGTCAGTAGTCCAGGTTTTTGCAGTCAACCTTCTCTTCTTTACCCCCTGACTTCTAGTCCTGAGGGGCTCAAATCTCACAGCCCCAGCCTCCATTCCTGCCCAAGAGACTCTCAGGCTGCCAGGGTCTAAGCTGGTGACCCCCAGTGCCTGATCCCCTCTGCTAGGTGAGAATTTCACTCCACATCCATTATGGGGTCCCTTCTCTAAGGAGTTATCATGCTCGTTAGAGAGAACAGAGAAAACATTTTTTATGGGCAATCAACACATTCACACACACTCAAAGACAGAGAAAGATTTGCTGAGCCTCAGTTGCTCCAACTGTAAAATGGGTATCACCATATTGCCCTCTGGAAGAATTGATTAAGGCCACATATTAGAACTCAATAATGTGTGTTGAGACACTAAGATAAGAGTCTCTCTGCTATCCTACAAAGGAAGGAGAAGTTCAAAGTGGTTTACATAATCTGGAACTTTGTGGTTGGTTGACGGGCTCAGACCTTGACAAAGTATAAGATGACCCTGCCTTCTTGGAACCCCATTCTAACCCTTCTTCTTTCTAAAGCCAATCGCACTGCATGTGCCCTGGGCTCCAGCTTTGCCATTTTCTTGAGGGATCCATCAGTTATTCCCTCAAAGTTTCCCCTTTCCTGAGTTACATTAAAGATTGCCCAAATGTTTCACAGTTGCTCCCATCAAGAGGAGTCTATTGCCCCCACCCTCTTGAATCAAGGCTGGCCTGCCACTTGCTTAGACCTATAGAATGTGGTGGAAGTGACATGAGGTAACTTCCACAACTGGGTCTTAAAGATATCTGCAGCTTCATTGGAGCACTTGGAACTCCTCTTGGAAGGCAGCTGTTATGCTGTATGAAGCCCAACCAAGACGGAAAGACCACACGGAGAAGAACCATGATGTTCCAGTCAGCAGTCTCAGCCCAAATCCTCAGCAAGGACAGCACCAGCCACCAGCCATGTGATCGCCACCTTGATGTCCCGGTCAAACCTGCAGGTGACTGCAGCCCCAGATGAGCCAGCAGAGCCCAGTCATTCAAAGAATTGTGAGAGAAAATAAAGTTTTTGTTTTAAGGCATTACGACTTGGGTGGTTTGTTACACAGCAATAGATAACCAGAACACCCTTCTCTACTAGCTACTCTGCATCAGTGCTTAAACAAATCCAGGCTGCTCTTATCTAAAATTCTCCCTGGATCCCATGTCCCACACCAGCTCCAGCCTTGGCTCACCGACCCCTACCCTTTTGCAACCAAACTGTGAGCAAAGACAGAGAGGCCATGCTCCAAGCCACCTCCCTGTCCACCCCTGCCACCCACTCCTCACCACTTCCAGCGCTCCGGCTTTTGCTCCTTCCACTCCTTTAAGTGGGTCATCTCTTAGGTCACCAGGGGCTGGCCACGCTTGAGTCCTGCCCTCTATCTGATGGCCTTGAGCAGCACCAACTCGCCTTTCAGTGCTCACCCTCCGGCTCCTCCAACCCTTCTTGGTCTGCACTCCTATTTCCCACATTTCCTTCGGCCTCGTGTGGACACCTCTTCCCCTTCTCTTTAAATCCTGGCATTCCTCAGGTCTCTGTCTCGAGCCCTTGACCCTCCACACTCTTCGTGCCCTTACAGACACACTCATCTGCTCCCTCATCCATGCCAATGCCTTACAATTCTGCATGTCCAGCCAGTTCCCTCTCCAGGCCACTGCCTCCTGGACTTTCCACTTGGACTTCTTTAACCTCAACAGTGCCCACATGCATGCATCATATCTATACCTCCTGCCCCTTCCTTACATGCTTCCCTTCCAGGGACCCAGTTGCCCAAGCCCCAGATCTAGTCTTAATACATTCTGCTTCCTCCCCACATAAAATTAGTGGCTACATTCTGGAAAATCTACCCCTAGATTGATCTAAAAATCTCTGTTTCCCATTACCCTTGCAGGTCACCCCCACCACTTACCTAGAATACTTACAACACCCCAGCTGGTTTCCTCTCTGTACTATGCACAAAGTCTTTCTCCACGCTGAAGCAGAGACTAATTAATACCAATTGGCAACTTAAAGTCTTTCAATGGATCCCCTTTGTCTTTAGAAGAAAAACCAAACTCATTGATGCAACATATGAGCCCTAGGACCACCTCTCCAGCCCCAAATATGACTACTTCCCACATTCACACTGGCCTCGGTCCTTTTGCCAGGCACACCCTTTCCTCCTCCACAATCCAGAAGGCACCACCTCCTTCAGACCTTGGCTTCCCCAGGAAGCCTTGTCATCCCAATCTCCTTGCCCTGCTGTCTGCCTCACAATACCCTTGCTCTGCCCCACCCCATCTCCCACCGTGCTCTGTCTTCCTTTCTCCCAGCACTGATCTCCCTTAGTATTAACTGCTTGGTGAGTTATTTGTCCTCTCAGCTCAACAGTCAGCTCTGGAGTGGGCAGGGACTGTTCATTACAGCCTAGCACAACAGTTGGCAAAGAGTAGATACTCAATAAGCATCTGTGAATTAATGAATGATAAACAAGTCTTGGGAAAGCATCACCACCTTGCCTCCTCCAGTCTCCATCAAAGCCTGGCTTTAACAGATTTGCAAAGTCCTTGTCTTTGGCCTCCATTCACCTCCTTGGCTACCCAACATCAATCTCTTGGGCAACCACTGGGTACCCAGCCCTGAGATGGACAAATGAGTATCAGATGTGTGGATTAAGAAAACATCGCCAAAATAAAAAGGACCAAACTACCAACATAGACAGCACATGGATGCAACTCAGAAGCAATACCAACTAAAGGAAGCCAGACAACAGACAACATGCTGGATGATTCCATTCATATAACATTCCAGAAAAGGCAAAACTTCAGGGACAGAAAATAGACTGGGACTCCCAAGTCATGTGCCATAGAGAACAAGTGAGGAAGACATAGAGCTGTCTTTTTATAACTAACCTCAGAAGTCAGGAGGCATCATTTCAGCCACATTCTGTTCATTAGAAGTGAGTCACCTAAGCCAGAAGTGGAGAGAGATTAAGTCCACCTTCCCGTGGAAGGTGCTGAAGAATGTGCAGACGCGATCTGAAGTTATCACAGGTACCACTTGACCACATGGCAATGCCTTGTCCACCAGGCGCAGCGGCCACACACCCTAACCTTCACAGTCTTTGCAGGGAATGGGGCACCACAGACACCTAGATGGCCCAAAGGCAGCTTTAAGAACATTATTGGAAATTCCTCTGGTGGTCCATGTGTTAGGACTCCTTGCTTTCACTGCCAAGGGCATGAATTCAATTCCTGGCTGGGGAACTGAGATCCTACAAGCCACAGGTGTAGCCAATAATAATAAACAAAATAGATTTACTTTTAAAAGATTATTATTATAATAATGTTAAGAGAGTATTTTGGCGGAGAAGAAAACCATCTCTAATCGCTACTTATTCTCTTTGTGGCCATCAGTCATTTATCCTTTCTGTGCTTTGGCTTCCTGATCTGTAAAACAGGCACAGTTATAACCCCTACCACAGTGTTATAGAATAATCTGAGGACTAAATGAGGTGACTGTGTAAAGTGCTTAGAAAAACATGGGACAGTTCCAAGTGCCATTGTAGTCTTTCATGAGCTGGCAAAGGGGTAAATGAAATGATCCATGGAAAAAGCTTACAGCAGTGCCTGGCTGGCACATGAAGATAAATCAGTTACATTATTGTTTGTCAAGTTTATAATTATTACTTGCTGTAGCCTCCTGAAGACTTCCTCCAGGATAATGTGCAAACTCCTAGATGTTATTCCAGGTCCTTTACAAATGCATTCCTGCCTATCCCTCTGCTCGCCGATAACCCTCCCCACAAACATACCACAAATACTATCCCTGAACATGCCCCACACTCACAACTTTCCCCCATGCAGCCACTTCTCCTAGAATGCCCCTCCACATCTCTTCCTGCTGAGTTTCTATTCATCATGAACATTGGATGGGAGTCAATGCTCTCTACTCCTAACCACGACAGAGTAACTGATAATCAGACTAGCACCAGCAACATGAAAGGAAAAAGAAATTAAAAGAAAACTGAAGAAATACAGAAATCCCTATTTTCACATAGAGGCACAGGTCAGCGATTCCCAGGAGAAGGGTAACAGATGAGGTAAGCTCTATGATTCTCTCAAATTGGACACACATTCCAGGCCACTGAACACAGAGAGAGAATCCAAGTAAAGCACAGCAGTCTCACTGAGCTGATGAGACAAAGGTTGGAGGACAGGGAGGCTGAGGCTGTAGGAAGTCATGAGCAGAGTACCAGAGAGAAGGCAGATAGGAAGAGAAAATTCCAGAAATCTGCACAGAAGTCTTCCTGAGCCTTAGAATAAATTATAAACTATGTGTGTTTGGGGTGAGATGTGATGAAGCCAGGCAAGGACCAGCTATCAGAGAAATATTACTACCAGGAACCGATGGATTTAACAACTTGCAGAGCTCACACAGAGCTGAAAGACTTTGAGTTCCAACCAGCCAGAGCAGAGCAGAAAGCCCTCACCGATCAGCTTAATAAAGCTTAAAAATAAGCCTTAGAAGGAGCAACTTGATCCATAAGCAAACTAGCTGCCTGCCAAAGCAATATCTTTAATGCTCTTTAAAAGAAGACAATAAATTCCAAACAGCAATAGAATATCAAAATGTCCAGCATCCAAACAAAAAATCATAGACACACAAGAAAGCATAAAAATGCAATCCACAACCAGGAGAAGAATTCAATGGAAACAGATCTATATGCCAGAAATTAGATGACTTGAAATAATTATTATAAAAATATTTAAGGATTTAAGAGAAAATAGCAAACAGAGGAATGAAAATCATAAAATTAACTGCAGCACATCAGGCTTATCTGTCCTTCACTATCTCTCCGAGTCTGCTCAAACTCATATCCACTGAGTCAGTAATGCCATCTAACCATCTCCTGTCGTCCCCTTCTCCTCTTGCCCTCAATTCTTCCAGCATCAGGGTCTTTTCTAATGAGTCAGGTCTTCGCATCAGGTGGCCAAAGTACTATAGCTTCAGCTTCACCATCAGTTCTTCCAATGATATTCAGGGTTGATTTCCTTTAGGATTGACTGGTTGGATCTCCTTGCAGTCCAAGGGACCCTCAAAAGTCTTCCCCAACACCACAGTTCAAAAACATCAATTCTTTGGCACTCACCCTTCTTCATGGTCCAACTCTCACATCCATACATGACTACTGGAAAAACCATAGCTTTGACTATAAGGACATTTGTTGCAAAATAATGTCTCTGCTTTTTAATATACTATCTAGTTTTGTCATAGTTTTTCTTCCAAGGAGCAAGTGTCTTTTAATTTCATGGCTGCAGTCACCGTCTGCAATGATTTTGGGGCCCAAGGAGATAAAGTCTGTCACTGTTTCCATCATTTCCTCACCTATTTGCCATGAAGTGATGGAGCCAGATGCCAGGATATTAGTTTTTTGAATGTTGAGGTTTAAGCCAGCTTTTTTATTTTGCTGTTTCACCTGTATGATGAGCCCCAATGAAAATCCTACGCACTGGGTCTCCAATGGGCTTCCTCGTAAACCGCATCTCACCTGCGTCATCACAGCTCATTGCTGGGGGAATTAAGCGCATGCTGTGTGGCCACTGTAGATGCCTGGAAGTTTGTGCCTTGTGTCCTTTGAACTTCACACCAGGTGCCTTTTCTCTTTGCAATATTGCTTTGTATCATTCGTTGTAATAAGTCTTAGCAGTGACTATGACCATTTGCTGAGTCCTGTGAGCCCTCCAAGAAAATCACTGAACCGGAAGGTGATCTTGGGGACTGCTAACACACCATTGACTCACCTGAGGAAGTTTGAAAATAGAGGACTAAACTAAAACCAAAGTAAGTAGAAAAAGGAAATAATAAAGAGCAAAAAAAATCAGTGAACTAGGAAACAAACATATATTAAAGAAACCCAATGAAACCAATAGTATATGCTTTTGAAAAGATAATTAAAAATCATAAACTTCTTGCTCAACTGATCAAGAAAAAATAAATAAAGCATAAATTATTAATATTAGTAATCAAAGTGAGTTTATCACTACAGCTCTTACAGAGTTAAAAAGACAGTAAAAAATATTTTAAACAGTTTCAAGAAAATAACTTTGGTCACTTAAGTGAAATAATAAAATTCCTTGAAAAGCAAAATTACCAAAATTGACACAAGAAGAAACAGAAAACATAAATAGTTCCATATCTGTGATAGATAACGGTTTATTTCATAAAACCTTCCCACAAAGGAAATTCCAGACCAATATAGCTTCACAGAGAATCTTATCAAACATTTGAGTAAGAAATGCTACCAATCAAACATAAAGTCTTTCAAAATACAGAGGAAGATGGAATCCTTCCCAATATTTTCATAAGGTTAGGATTACCCTGATTCCAACACTAGACAAATGTATTACCAAAAGACCAACAAATGAAAAATTAGAGCAGACTTTCTTATAAATAAGAATCAGCAGGCTGATTCTAAAACTTATATGAAAATGGAAAGAACCTATAATGTCAAAAAACAAATTTGAAAGAGAAGGACAAATTTGGAGGACTTACACTGCTGATTTTATGACTTACTATACAATTACAGTAATCAATAGAGTATGGTATTGGTGTAGGAAAAAACATGTGGATCAACAGAACAGAATAAAGTCTCAAAATAGTCTCACATACTCGTGACCAACTGATTTTTTTTTTTTAACAAAAGTGACAAGGTTACTCAGTGGACCAAAGATTATTTGCAAGAAAATGTGTTAAGACAAATAGATATCAGAGTTCCAGTGTCCAGCCTGGCATGTAATGAACTTGAAGTCCTGATTCCCATCTGCAAAACAAGAAAAAGGCAAAACAAACTGGAAGTCAGCAATCCTTCTTACATCAGTCAGAGAACTGAGATCATAGGGCAAACCACTGCCTCAAAAACTTGGAGAGACAAACAGGCAGATAAGGCAGATACAGAGCATCACAACTTACTGGAGCAGAAACCTCTGTGGGAACCATGCCCATATTCCTTTTATCTAGTACATCAAGTCAGGCTCTCAGTGAAAAAAAGAAAATTACAAGATTCAATAAAAGGGGAAAATAGTTTTGAAGAGAGAGCAAGCATTAGAACCTGCTTCAGATACGGCAGAAAGATTGGAATTACCAGGCCAGGAATTTTAAATAGCTATGATTAATATGCTAAGTCCTCTAATGAAAAAAGTAGGCCACATGGAAAAACAGATGGATAATACAAGCAAATGGACATTCTGAAAACAGAATCACAAAGAAATGCTAGAAATCAAAAACATTGACCTTGGATCTGCTGATAAAAAATGTGACCCCACCCACCGAATGTCAGGCTGAGCCGGTGGATGTCACTCCCCAGGCCCAGCGCCCACGGGGAAGAGGAGCCCCATGGCAGGCCTGGCAGGGTCAAGGTTGTGCCTGCTGCCACCTCTGGGATTGAGACATGGCTTCAGCGGGTCCAGGGCAGACTTTGCAGCAAGCAAGGGCAATGGGAAGCAGGTGAGGAGGTCAGAACTTCTCCATGATGGACAGAGGGTCTGGAGCCCTGGTATGGGTAGCCCTAGGCTGAAGAAGAGGAGATACTGGATGGGCAACTTGGACTCAGAGGCAGGCAGCTTAGTGTCTAAGTACAGACTGGTAGTCCTCATTCCCTGCCTAGCTATGTCACTTGCCCAAGTTGGCCTTATTGTTCCATCTGTCCCTGTCCCTGTGGGGTGGTCTTGCCAGTCAAGGAGGAGAGAAGGCAAAAGCTGCAGAGGCTTTCACATCAACAAACCAAGGTTCTGGGGTCTGATCCGCCAGCCCCAAGCAAGATGTCTCTGAACAATCATAAAGTCTCTTGAGCTTCACTTTCCTCATCTCTCCAGTGGGTCTGACAGAACTATTACTAGAACGCGATGCTATACCAAATGTACAGCTGCAAAAAAAATAGCACATTCTAGATTTTTCTTTCAAGAAACTAAACTCTGACAACCTCACCTCCATCATCAATGGGCCATTACCCTCGGCCTCAGGAAGTGGGAGGCTCCATGGTGCCCAGGAAGTAGGAAGAGCTGTAGCAACTCTGTCCTGGACACTGAGGAGGCTCTCGTGCCCAAGACTGTATGCCTCTGATGTCTTGTGGTGTCTTGCTCTGCTGGACCAGGTTCAGGACTGACCTCCCAGGCAGACTGAGGCTTGGTCACACACTCAAGTCTGTGTCTCTTTTACCCACCTTCCTTCCCAATCTGTCCCACCCTCCTCATTGTCTTGTCCCTTGAAGACCTTCCAGGTCATCTTACAGCATCTTGTCTGAAATGATAAGAGAGAGCTCTGGTCTTGGAGCAGTTTCTGCTTTAGCCCCCAAACCCCCAGGTAAAAGCATACAAAGGCCTGGCCATCATCCTATAAAATACCTGCAAAACTCCTGCACAGTACACCCTCAGACAATGGATGGACAGTAAGTGGTCCATGAAGCCCACTCTATGTTGGACATCTAAGGCTGCTGTAAAAGCAAATTAAACATATAGAATGTGGCTTCCCAGTGTTGGCCCACAGAAAAGGCTTCCAATTCCCTGGACCCATATCCTTTGACCTTTTCCAGTCCTGTGGCCACTGCTGAGTTTTCCAAATTTGCTGGCATATTGAGTGCAGCACTTTCAGGATTTGAAATAGCTCAACTGGAATTCCATCACCTCCACTAGCTTTGTTCATAGTGATGCTTTCTAAGACCCACTTGACTTCACATTCCAGGATGTCTGGCTCTAGGTGAGTGATCACACCATTGTGATTATCTGGGTCATGAAGATCTTTTTTGTTCAGTTCTTCTGTGTATTCTTGCCACTTCTTCTTAATATCTTCTGCTTCTGTTAGGTCCATACCATTTCTGTCCTTTATTGAGCCCATCTTTGCATAAAATGTTCCCTTGGTATCTCTAATTTTCTTGAAGAGATCTCTAGTCTTTCCCACTCTGTTGTTTTCCTCTATTTCTTTGCATTGATCATAGTCATGGCTATGGTTTTTCCAGTGGTCATGTATGGATGTGAGAGTTGGACTGTGAATAAAGTTGAGCGCCAAAGAATTGATGCTTTTGAACTGTGGTGTTGGAAAAGACTCTTGAGAGTCCCTTGGACTGCAAGATCAGTCCTGAGTGTTCATTGGAAGGACTGATGCGGAAGCTGAAACTCCAATACGTTGGCCACCTCATGTGAAGAGTTGACTCATTGGGAAAGACCCTGATGCTGGGAGGGATTTAGGGCAGGAGGAGAAGAGAACAACAGAAGATGAGATGCCTGGATGGCATCACCGACTCGATGGACATGAGTTTGAGTAAACTCTGAAAGTTGATGATGGACAGGGAGGCCTGGTGTGCTGCNTGACTCATTGGGAAAGACCCTGATGTGGGAGGGATTTAGGGCAGGAGGAGAAGAGAACAACAGAAGATGAGATGCCTGGATGGCATCACCGACTCGATGGACATGAGTTTGAGTAAACTCTGAAAGTTGATGATGGACAGGGAGGCCTGGTGTGCTGCGATTCATGGGGTCACAGAGTCGGACACAACTGAGTGACTGAACTGAACTCATATCCTTTGATCCCTGCAATCCCACAAAGCAGGCACTGCTGGTGATGTAGGAGAGACCCAGAGAGGGTAAGAGCCTTGGGGAAGGTCACACAGCAAAGCAAGGTGAACACTCCTTCCATGCCCTCCATCACTGGGAGAGTGGGTGAGGCAGGTACATTCCTCCGGGTATCTGGTTGCCGATCTTGTAGGCAGTGCAGATCTTGATGAGAGTTAAAATTAGAACTAGCTAGAGAAGTATTTTTATTACTGGGAAGAGCATGTGGACAGCAGAAGAGCCCCACATCACAAGAACAGGCACAGGGTCAGCAAGGACAGCATCCCTCCTCTTGTGCAAGAGACTGTGTGCCAGCCAGACGCTGAGGGCAGAGGAAGCAGTAGGGCAGCCCTGCTTTGGAGGCCAGCAGAGAGAGACTCTCCCTCTTGATCAAAGTCCAAGCACATCTGGGCGCTCCCTTCAGATCTTAGTTTACCTGTCTTGGAAATGGGTACAAAGGCTACAATGGGCTGTAAGGCTTAAACACTCTGAAGTGAAGTGAAGTGAAGTGGAGTCGCTCAGTCATGTCCGACTCTTTGCGACCCCGAGGACTGTAGCCCACTAGGCTCCTCGGTCCATGGGATTTTCCAGGCATGAATACTGGAGTGGGTTGCCATTTCCTTCTCCAAGGGATCTTCCCAACCCAGGGACTGAACCCGGGTCTCCCGCGTTGTAGGCAGACGCTTTAGCATCTAAGCTACCAGGGAAGCCCTTAAACACTCTGCTGCTGCTGCTAAGTCGCTTCAGTTGTGTCTGACTCTGTGCGACCCCATAGATGGCAGTCCACAGGCTCCCCCGTCCCTGGATTCTCCAAGCAAGAACACTGGAGTGGGTTGCCATTTCCTTCTCCAATACATTAAAGTGAAAAGTGAAAGTGAAGTCACTCAGTCGTGCCCGACTCTTAGTGACCCCATGGACTGCAGCCTACCAGGCTCCTCATGGAATTCTGTCCATGGAATTTTCCAGGCAAGAGTACAGGAGTGGGGTGCCATTGCCTTCTCCGTAAACACTCTACTTTCCTGCCATTAAAGCACCTCTGCCAGAACAAGACTGCTGTGGTCCGAATGCTTCCTCTGGAAATTTATAGGCTGAAGTCCCAACCCCCAGAGTGATGGTATTAGGAGGGGGGACTGTGGGGAGGTGATCGGGTCCTGAGTGTGGACCCCCATGAATGGGATTAGTGTTGTTATTAGATGACACCACAGAGAGTTCCCTCATCCCTTCCACCATGTAAGGACAGAGCCAGAAGACAGCTGTCTATGGACCAGGAAACAGGCTCTCACCAGACACTGAATCAGCCAGCTCCTTGAAGGCTTCCCAGCCTCTGGAACTGTGAAAAGTAAAGTAAATGTCTGGTTTATAAGCTCCCTGTTCCGTGGTATTCTGTTACAGCAACCTGAATGGACCCAGGGAAACGTGCTCCCCCACTCCAGCTGACAAATTTCAGGAAAGGAGAAACAGTGAAGTTTCCTCAAGGGTCCCAGCCTGCTCAGCGCCTCCAAGTGGTGGTTTATCCCCAGGGAAACCTGACACAGGTGGCCCAGGATTGTTCATCTTTGAGAATGCTCATATCACTCATAGAGAGATGCATGCCAGGGGAATGGTTCACAGCACAAAAAAGGCGCTCCGTTCACAAGAAGAGAAGCCCCTGCTCCCCCTTCCCTGCGTCATGAACTTCCCTCCCTGTCCCGGCTGCAGAGGTGTGTGTGGGTGGGGGGGGGGAACTGCACACAGATGCACAGCTGCTGCCCTGCTCTGGGGGGATTTGTTCACCTGCAAGGTGAGAAGTCGGAGGGAGTTATCTCCAGGGCTGAGCTAGTGTGGGGGACTTGGAGCAAGAGAGTTAGGAAGCCAGTGGACAGAGGTCAGTGAGAAATGGAACTATGGTTCTCAGAAGGGCCTGGACTGAAGAGCTAAAGAGCCTCTCATTGAAAGTGAAAGAGGAGAGCGGAAAAGCTGGCTTAAAACCCAACATTCAAAAAACTAAGATCACGGCATCCAGTCCTATCACTTTATGGCAAGTAGATGGGGAAAATGTGGAATCAGTGTCAGATTTCATTTTCTTGGGCTCCAAAATCAATGCAGACAGTGACTGCAGCAATGAAATTAAAAGACACTTGCTCCTTAGAAGAACAGCTATAACAAACCTAGACAGAGTATTAAAAAGCAGAGACATTACTGACAAAGGTCCGTAAAGTCAAAGATATGGTTTTTCCAGTACTCATGTATAGATGTGAGAGTTGGACCATAAAGAAAGCTGAGCACTGAAGAACTGATGCTTTCGAACTGTGTGCTAGAGTAGACTTTTGAGACTCCTTTGGACAGCAAAGAGATCAAACCAGTCAATCCCAAAGGAAATCAATCCTGAATACTCATTGGAAGGACTTACGCTGAAGCTGAAACTCCAATACTTTGGTCACCTGATGCAAAGAGCTGACTCATTGGAAGAGACCCTGATGCTGCTCAGTGGAGCAAACTCAGGGAAATAGTGATGGACAGAGAAGCCTGGTGTGCTGCAGTTCATGGGGTCACAAAGAGCCGGGCAACAACCCAAGAGACAATGGGATGGTTAGGGAGATGACATACCATCTTGCACTTAGTCACCAGGGTGGGCTAGGGTTCAGGACCTCAAAACCTCAGGACTTGACAGCCGAAGCTGGGAGGATCCCAAGGGTGGAGACTCTGTCCGGGGCGGGAGCCTGGCGTACCATCATGGCCTGGCCTTCCTCATTCTTGCTCCTGGTTGTGGAAGCGTGAATGTGGGGGTGGGGGTGGAGGGTGGGGAGAACATCACCTTTATTTTTTGAAAAGGAAATCAAAGTCCTTCAACAGCTCCCCAGCCTCCACTCTCCCCTGCAGTCTTCACCCACACTAAAGCCTACAGGATCCTCCGGGAGCATGGTCTTAACTATGGTGGTCGCTTGCTCACCCACCTTCAGAAGCTCCCTACCACCTCTGCCAGTCCTCCTGACCTGAGGCCCTGCTATACAGACAGAGGCCCCAGTCCCATATTCAACAGCTTTCAGGGTCCACCAAGCTCTCTCAGGGATTTCTCCGAATTTCTCAACTGATGGCTACGCCATCTGATGCTCAGCGAGGTCAAGCAACTTGAAACTCAAATCCAGCTCTGGTGATGCATTTAGAGTTCATGCTCTACCTACAGAGGGGCCACGATGCCAGAAAGGAAGCTTCAGGAAGCTGTGTCCCTCAGCTGGGGAGAGCCTGGGCCCTGTGTGGTTGGGGAAAGGCAGGGAAGGAAGGAAGAGGTCAAATGGTGAACTCTGAAGGCAGAGCCCAGACCATGAATCCAGGGATCTGGGGCTCAGCCACCTCCTGTGGGAAATGGAGAATAAAGCTCCCTACAAGGCACAGGTTCTTGAGGGAGTGTGAACACCAGGTAGGTGCTGCTGAGCCGGCCTGGAGCTGGGTGTGCAGCAGGTGTCTATTCCACACTCGCTGCCTCTGCACTGGATTCAGAGGCTCTGGGCTGGGGGTGCAGCCTTCGGCCCCAAACCCACCCACAGCCACAGCCCACAGGGAGGCTTTGCAGGCCCAGTAAACAACCCCTCACCGCCCTCGCCAAAAGGAAACATTTTTTAAAAAGCAACAGAAACCAACATCTCTGTAGGCTGCATGTTGGTGACGGGAAAAGGAGCTTCAGAGAGGAAAGAGCTACCGGGGGCGGAGGCAGCAGAGAGGAGGGAAACAGAGATCTGATAAGGAGCTCTGCTCTTCAGGGCCTGGGGAGCAGGGGAGGGCTCAGCCACTCCTCAGCCTCTGCAACCAGGGAGCTGGGGGGTGGGTGTCTGAGATCCCCTGAGGTAGCATTCAGCCCCACCTGCATGCGGTCCACAGGATTACAAAGCTCAACATCCTCCCCTGCCTTGCGGCAGGCCCTTACCCTGGATACAGGAACCAGCTAGAGGCTCAAAGGTTGGTGGTCCCTTTGTAGGCATGCATCCCTGGCCCGAGGCCAGTCTCTTGGAGACCCAAGGGGTTCAGTGTTTCCCCAGAAGAAGGTGCTGACTGTCTATAGGACAGCATTAGGACAAGGAGTCAGCCTAGGAATCAGGAGGTTCAGGGCTGTGGGCTTGCCACGGGGCCCTGAGCAAGTAGCCCCAGGTGGCATGATGGAGATGTCCCAGTTTACCACTGAAAGTCTGCATCCCAGTGGACCCTTTGGTCCTGGGGAAAATGTTGGTCCCCTTTGCCCCTCTGGGCTGGGACTTCCTCTGCTGAGACTAGAGGACTCTCCCAGCTCCCTGCATGGCCTTCCCGAAGCCTGAGGATTGGGCTTGTCCTCTTGGACAAACTCACAGACTGTTTGAGAAGACTATGACGCTGTCCCAGGGAACCCAGGTGGCCCCAGGATAGACAGGCGGGGGGAGCAGACATCAGGAACTGGAGGGCAAGCACATCCGGCAGGCTTGGCGTGACCTGGGCTCCACGGAGGGAACAGCTTCACCCAGGCTGAGAGGCCAGACAGTGGAATGAGCAGTGTGCCCACATCCCCATGCTTTCCTGAGTCCCTGTGCTGCCCACCCCGCAGAGGCAGATCCCCCAGGAGAGACTGAAGGCTGTGCAGAGACAGCGCCCACTCACGCCCCAGGACACAGGGCCGCTCCACCTGGCCTTGCCCCCCTGTCAAACCCAGTCCCTCAAAGCGTCTCACCAACAGTTTCAGGGATGGCATTAGTCCACCCTAGTTTCCTGTGCCCAAGAGCCCTCACACTTTCTAGCTCAGCTGCCCTGAACAAGTCACTTGAACTCTCTCTGAGCTTCAGTTACCTCATCTGCTAAAAGAGGGCAACAAGGCAGTGTGGGGGAGGATGGGTCTTTGGCGCATGTGCGGAGCTCAGGGGTGAGTGGGCTTCCAAGAAGCCGGTAAACGCTTTCTGACCCTCCTCTAGAAACCACAAACTCTACCCCCAAGAAGGGCAGCAAGAGGCAGGTGGGGGCGAGAGGTGCCCACTGTTACCTGCTGGGCTGAAAGCTAGGCCCAGTCCTACCCATAATTCTCCACTGGGAGGAGGGGAAGGGCCACGCAGGGCATGAGGGCAGGAGAGCTAAAGGTAAAGGCAAATGTTGTCACCGTCCCTCTGGCCGCATCGGCTGATCTGGGCCTCGGTGGGGTCCAGGGCTGAATCCACCCTTCCTCTCTCCTCAAGCACTTGCTAAGCTCTTCTGACCTCGCACCAGGTCAAGTCACATGATTCCACGCCCCGTCCCACCCACTATGTGAGTTACATGGCCTCTGGTTCACTCTGTGTTCTCAGTGACCCTAGCCCAAAGGTCTCTGTGCTCCCATTTCCTTAATCCATCAACTGAGGCTCAGAGAGGCAAGGACTTGCCCAGCATAAAGCAGGGCCAACAGGAGATCCAGGCATCTGACGCTGCAGGTGAAGGCCCCAAAGCCAAAGGCCTTGACAGGAAAGAGGCCTTTGGGAGCCACCAAGAGTCCTGAGCAGAGGAGTGGCGTGATTGTGGGCGGTAGGAAGCTGGCCTGAGGGCCTTGAGTCTGGAGCCAGGGAGACCAGCAAAGGGGCTATGATAAAGGTGCAGGCAACTGGAGGAGCCAAGAGAAGTGTGGGGGCAAGGGATGTGGAGAGGGCAGACCCCTGTGGCTCTCAGTCTCTGGGGACTCAGAGTTGGGAGGAGGAGGCACCAACGAGAGGGGGTGGGGAGGGGAGGGCCGCTAGAGCGCGCTCATAGCACTCCAGGCACAGCGCTGGCGCCCACGCCTCCAGCTTGCCACGCGGCAGGCTCAGCAGGGTCATCACCCCACTTTCCCGGATGGGAGCAGCTGGGGCTGGGCTCCCTGAGTGCCCCTCGGCCAGTGTGGGCTGGGTCCGCTCCCCACTGCACATCAAGCTCCTATACCTACCTCTTTCTCCAGGCGGCTTCCCTATGCCAGTTGATGAACAACGTAATAAAGGGGGCAATCACATTATTCCTGAATGCATTTTAATAAAAATCAAATAAAAGCAATTATGTGAATTTTCAAGAGGATCACCTCTCCTCCTTTCCCTGAGGTAGGAAACAGAATGAATTCAGGAAATCATTAAAATCAGAAACCCGAGCTGCACGCCACTGCCATGCTGGCGGCTGTCACACAAAAGCAGCAGGGAAAACCAGTCCCCAGGGGCGGCGCGGGTGCCTTTCTTTAGCTCTTTGAGTGGAAATTCCACCTATGGGTGAAGAAGGGTAATTAAGGGCCAGGAGAGACGCTTTGAATCCAGCTGCCTTTGCAGCTTCAAAAGGGCAGTCTGAGGACTCCCCAAGGGACAGCTCTCCAACCTGGTAGCTCAGGACACAGAGAGAGTCCCCAGATGAACACACTCTCACCTCTGTAAGGGATGTGTAGCTCTCAGCCCAGCTGGGCGCCAGAAAGAAGAGGTCCCTTCCAAGGGGCAACAAGTACGTGTTCCCTACTCCCCAGCATCCCTGACACAGGCTTTTGCAAGGCCCTTCCCTTCCAATTAGTCATTCTTGCTCCTCAAACTGCTCATCTGGGGCTGCGGATGGTGAAACCAGAGGAGACAGGTGACACATGCAAGGTCGCCCAGCTGTGAGGTGGCACCAAGACAGAACTTCAGGGGCCCGGAGGCAAGTCCAAGTCTTGTGGATTAGGCAGTCTGGACACAGAGAAGCCTGGCCTGGCAGGGCCACTTCCAAGAATGAGCACTGACCACCTGACTGCTGTAACCTGGGCACTGGCTGGGCCACAATCTCCAAACACCAAGAAATGACTGTGTTCCTCCTCTCAATACAGGTTCAGGACTTAGCTCCTGCCAGGTGAGGCGGCCGGCGCACAACCCTGCAACTAGAACGAGGAATCCCCAGAGTGGACAGAGCCAGCAGAATCCAGAGCCAGCTCCTAACTGATTGCCAGGCTATAGGCCATCCTCATCACAGAAAAGAGGCTTTCGTCCATGGCTTCCAGGTTGCATTTGGGCGCTGGGGAGAAGAAAGACAGGGATCTTTCCTTCCTCCGGCCCCCACATTCATGCTGCGTAACCCATGTCCCCCCGTTACCTGAAACACAAGGCAACAGTGCTCCAGAGGCAGCACCTAACCACCCCTAAGATCCTCTGCCTCAGCCACGGGGCCCTAACTCTCAGATGGAGGCAAACTGGACTCCTGGCAGCCAGAGGTCCCCTTTAGGGCAGACTGAGTTAAAGGAGCGCACGCGGCTGGGAGGCAGAGGGCCAGCACTGGCTGTGTGTGACCTTAGTAACTCCCAGGGCCTCTCTGATCATGCATGTGTGAGTGTGCATCCGTGTATTTGTGTGAGCACATGTACGCATGTGCATGTAACTACTGGACTGAGGACAGTGCCCAGCCCCCAGTTCAGACTCCTGGCTCCGCTCCACTCCGTCTGTTCTGACTCAGGTCAGAGTTGCCCTCGGTCCTTGCTGCTGCTAACAGTTATGGCGCCCTCCTACAGGACACTCAGGGAAATATCGCCCCAAAAAGTGTGCTCTCCACCGATTGGGAGTGGGGAGGAGAAGCCGAGTGATTGGGAAGATTCCGGGCGGCCCCTCCCTATCGAGGTTTCCCTTGGAAATAGGGGGTTCTGGCAAACCAGAACCCCTGTACCATCCGGCTCCCAAGACGGGGAACTGACCACAGAGCTTCTAGTCACACCCCCCGTTTCCATCGGTGCCTCTTTCTGGTCTCTGATCCCCAGGGTCTGCTTAAAGGCAGTGGAGGCAGTGGCCCCTGGCTTTAGGGCCAGTGCATGGGGGACACAGGACCAGGAGATGGTGCAGCTTCTCTGTCATTCCTGTCCCTCAGGGGCCAGCTGCCCCCTGCTCTGCTCTGGCCAGCCCCTCAGGTCTTGCCCATAGCAGGCACGCCGTAAATGTGAGTGTGTGATGCTCAGAGAAAAGATAGGCTTGTCTAGGAGGGGGAGCTGAAAGCAGGAAAAGGAAGTGCCCCTGCCCGCTCCACAGACCGTGGCCTGGAGGCCATGTGCACACACGTGTGTGCAAGCACGCGCGTGAACTTGTGCGTTCCTGTGACCACACATGTAACTATCGGAGTGGGGACACTCAGTTATGTACCCACTGGTCTGCACATGTGACTTGTACACATAGCAGATGGATAAACAGGTAAACAATATCCCCAAGCCTCTCCTCCCTGCCTTGCCTTCACATCCCCCATTAACACGGGTCTTGGAGCAAACAAGCTAAGACTTTGGCGGCCCAGGTCCACGGAGTTCAACGGGGAAATCCTTCTGCGGTCATCTCCACCTAGATTCCATCTTGGTCACTCTGGGAACATCTGCCTGGGTCTGAGACCAGCTGTGCCTGGGATCTGGGAATAGAGGCTGCTGTTGGGAGCTACTAGAACAACTGCCTTGGGATAAGAGCTGACAGAGGAGCGCCCAAGGGCTCTGGCAAGGTAGAGCAGGGCACATTCAACTCTGCTGGAGAGGGTGAAGGGATGGGGGTCACAGGGAACATCTCCCAGCAAACAGAACCTTGGAGCAGGACCTAGAAGCAGCTGGGCTTCCCCAGCAGAAAGGATGGATGGAGGGAATAGCTTAGGCAATGCCCTTATGCAGGCAATGCCCAGCTGCCCGGGTACCCACCCCGCTTCTGCTGGTTGTACCAGCAAGAAGTGTCCTTTTCAGAGCACTCGCAGGAGGGAGAGCAAAACAGGGTACCACACTGCAGAGAGACCCTGAGTAGGGCACTAGTGCAGGAGACAGCTCTTGTCACACCCCTAACATATGGGGTGTGAGTTGGCCCTCAGAACTCCCCCTCTTGCCCTTTAAAGAAGTCACTTCCCAGGGAACTGCAGCATATAATTCAATGTCTCAGAAGTACAGTTAGCCCAGGGATCCCTCATGTGTGCTAAAACCTTGCGTTAGAGAGAGGAAGGGAACAGTGAACGAACGTCAGGCAGCTTCTCTCTGGAAAACAAGGGACTGGGCAGGGCGGATTTTCACCGGTGTCCCTAATGCTCCAGTTCTAAGTGCAGGGGTCATGAGCATTCATTTAATCTGCTTCATGACTTACAAATAGTCTTTTATATGTACGAAATATAATGTAATAAAAGGTTTAATTGTGTTTATGCTCACGTTTATGAGGTTGTTCCAAGGCCAGGTTGGCTGAGATGCCTCTGCGTGATTACCTGAGCTTGGCATCCTCACAGATGCTCTGTCCCCAGCTTAGGGCAGTGTAGGGGCTGGACTCTCGATCCAGTTCCACTAAGTCCACAGAAGATTCCAGTCATTCCAGGTGCAGCTCGGAAGGAAGGCAACAAATGCCCAGCCAACTACCTCTATGGGCTTCAACCTTCCCCTCTGTGAGCCTCAGTGTCCTCTCTGTACCATGAGGGAACTGCTCAGCTCAGTCCTGGGTTTGAACCCAGATGTTATCACTGGAGCACAACAGCAGGCAGCAGTTTCCTTGCCTGGGAAGTGGGCCCATGACAAAGCTGCCGTGAAGAATGGGCAGAATGATGCTTGAAGACACAGTTCCTGGCATGCACTGCACTGACTTCAATCACTCAGTTGTGTCTGACTCTTTGTGACCCCATGGACTGTAGCTCTCCGGGCTCCTCTGTCCATGGGGTTTCTCCAGGCAAGAATACTGAAGTGGCTTGCCATACCCTCCTCCAAGGGATCTTCCCAACCCAGGAATGGAATCGGGGTCTGCTGCATTGCAGGCGGATTCTTTAGCAGATGCTGCTGCTGCTGCTAAGTCGCTTCAGTCGTGTCCGACTCTGTGCGACCCCATAGACGGCAGCTCATCAGGCTCCCCTGTCCCTGGGATTCTCCAGGCAAGAACACTGGAGTGGGTTGCCATTTCCTTCTCCAATGCATGAAGGTGAAAGATCAAAGTGACGTCGTTCAGTCCTGTCCGACTCTTAGCAACCCCGTGGACTGCAGCCCACCAGGCTCCTCCGTCCATGGGATTTTCCAGGCAAGAGTACTGGAGTGGGGTGATAGTACTCCATAAAGCAAGGGTTTCTTTCTTTTGTTTTTCGATTCCAGAATAAATGAAGACCCTCTGTGGAAACAGGAGATTGGAAAACCTGCGCTCTGGGTCTGGACTCACCATTCCCTGGCCCAGAAGCCTCAGGAGACCTTTCACCCCAGGCCTCACTCTGCTCCTTTGTAAAATGGGAACCCCAGGGCCCTCTCAGAGAGGAGAGAAAATGAGAAAGCTCTGGCAAAGGAGAGTGCATTGTGAACACCAGGGTCAGTAACCAGAGCTCATTTAATCCCCAAGACCCCTCCCCAGAGGAGAAACCCGTCTGCCTCGAGGGGGATATGCCCGGAGCTTCACCCAGGCAGCCCTAATCTCAGGCCAGCCCAGCGCCAGCTCCCGCTCAGAGTTAGGGGCCTGGGCTGGATCAAAGGCGGAGGGAATTAGCATCACAGAGAGCCCGGGGGAGGGGAGGCCAGGATTAATTCATTCTCCTCTTCCTACTGTTTCTCCAGCAGCCTGTGGAGTTGGGGGAAGGGTAACCATCCACCCTCAAGCCCCTACCACACCCCCGGGCCAGTTCTCACAGAAGGAGCCGAGCAGGGGCAATGATTTGGGCGGGACCTGCAGTGAAAAAGGAGATGCTCTGTGCGCACGTCTGGAGTCAGTGGTTTGAACAGACAAGAACTCAGATGCCTGGGCCAGAGGGACATCCTCAGAGGTTGGACTTGGGGAAAGGGGAGTGCCATGTGAGTTCACAGACCCCACTGTGTCATTGCTGGGACAGGAAAGCGTGTGTGTGTGTGTGTGTGTGTGTGTGTGTGTGTGTGTCTACGATGCTGAGATGGTGAGCCTCATGTGTGGATGTCCACGTGAATCTGGGTGGCCAAGGCGTCAGAGGTGCAGACAGGTGGGCATATGCGTGGACAGAGGAGAACTTTGAAATGAACAGAAAGGAAAAGCGAGGGGACTTGCCTTGGAGTACTTCTCGCCGGGAAACAGCTAGATGGTGTCCAGTGACAGTCTCACAGGCCCTGCCTCTAAGTGCCATGGGCTGTCTGCATTCCTCAGGCTTTACCTGTCTACCAGGGAACTGTCGGGGACCACCTAGGTTAACCTTTCTGGGTCTCGGTTTCCTTACTTAAAACATGGGTAATCACTGTGCCGTGTGAGAATTCAATTAGTTGAAACGGCCCTGGGCACACAGTGAATGCCCTCAGGGATGTGTCAGTACAATTAGTGATACCTGGAGGGGGCATGGTGGGGCTGAACCAGGCTGGCCGGAGGAACAGGGTCAGCCCAGAGCCTGCCAGGAGCTGTCCTCGCTGAAGCCTGGAAGGAAGGTTGCTTCTAAGCCAGCAGAGCTGGGCAGCCTCTGGCAGCGCTGGGAAAAATGGAGCGTGCGGTGTTGGAGGAATCACGAGGCACAGCCTCGGCCAACTTGGCAGGCTTGGCTCTCACTGGCCATTCGCACAGAGCTCCTCCTGCCCCTCCCCTTCTAACTTCTCATCTCCCCCACTCCTGCACCTCCCACCCACATTCTGCCCCAGGAGTGTGAGGCACATCCCTCCCACCAGCCCTGTTTCATCCTTCAACTGGCTCAAAAGGTCCATGCTTCATGCCCATTTTGCAGGTGGTAAAACTGAGCCTCAGAGAAATGGATGGACGGGAGCAGGAAGCAGAGCTGGACTCAGGAGTCTCCGAGTAGATTACAGAGAAATAAAATGCCTGCCTGGCCCCTGGAGCAGCCCAATCGGCTCTCAGCTCTTCAGGGTCTGTGCTGGCCAAAGTCCCTAAAACAATTCCCTCGACTGTTCCTCAACACAGACTGGGCAGACACCCCCTTCCCTGACGTCCACCTCGTCTTCTCCATCCCACCCTCAAGAATGAGGGGAAATGTCTAGCCTGACACCTAAACGAATCCTCCTGTGCCTCTCCCACCTCTGCACTTTTGCTCCTGCTGGTCGGTCTTGTCCATCCTGGCCAAGTCTTCTTCATCCGTCAAGGCCCAAGGCAAATGCCACCTCTTCCATGAAGCCTTTTCTGATTGCCTTGTCCGTTAGTGGCCTCTCGGTCCTCTTCCCCCCAGGGACCTAGAGACATTCTCTCAGCAGCACTAACCACTTACCTGTTGGGAGGTCCTAGAGGGCAGGCCAGGAGCATCTCTGTACATATCCACTCCCACCCAACAGGTCAGGACAAAGATGTCCACAGGCTGTGGTGGACTGTGGGTTCACACTCTCCCACATCACTCTAGAAGCCCCTTTGGGCCCTCGGACTGTGACCATGTGATGTAGCATTAACAGCTAAGGCTCTGGGGCAGATTTTCCTGGATTCAAATCTCAACTTTCCCACTTAATACCTGTGTGACTTTGGGCTTTTATCTGGCCTCTCTGAGCCTAAGATCTATTAACAGGAATAATAATAATTATAGTTCCAAAGCCACTAAGTTGTTGCCATTGTTGTTATTATACTGTTATTGTTATAACCAGGATAATACAAAGAGACGCTGGACACAACCTTTGTCCCAAAGAGGATGACAGTCCAGACAGAAACAGGAAAGGAGGTTTACATTTCTAAGCTCATTTAATGGTCAAACCACCTTAGTAGTTATCATCAGCCCCACTTTACAGATAAGGAAACTGAGGCTCCAAGAGGTGGTATAAGTTCCCAAAGGCTCACAGCCCTAAGCGGCAGGGCTGGGATTCAGGGCCAAGTCGTAAGGCTCCAAAGTCCAAGCTCTTTCAACAAGCCCGCGCTGCCTCTCAGTCTGGCAGCGAGATAAGCCGTGTGCACAAATAGCTGTAATCCAAGGTAGAAAGTGATAAGTGCCAAACAGGGACTGATAAAGGCTCTGGGAGGGCGGGGCTCTGGGAGGGAAGGGAAGGGGTGGAGGTCAGGGCAGGCTTCTGAGAGTGGGTGGCATCTGAGTGTAGCCTTCAAGGTGGACAGGCTGAGCAGCAAGACTTTCCAAAGGGGTTGGGCAGTGTGAGCAGACATGGGTCCCTGGGCACCTGATGCAGGTCCTGTTGTGTCATTGAGGAAGGGAAAGTGAGGAGGAAGGAAGGGAAAGGGGATGGAAGGAGGAAGGAAAAGGTGGAGGCGAGACAGAAGGGAGGAACAGGGGATGGGGGGAGGGAGGGAGGCTGAGAAGGAGGGTGGATATACCCTGACCCCATTTGGCCCAGGAACTACCCCTCTCACTAGGAGACAGGGTCAATTCCTGCAATTCTCTAAAGGGCTTCAGGGGACCAAAGGACCCCTTGTTCTATGACACCCCAGAGAAGTAGCTCAGCATTTCCAGGCTGGAGTTCCTGACAATTAGATGTTTTGCTCAATAACAGGAAGAACTTCCAGCAAGTAAAGCTGGACAGGGCTTCTCCAAGGGGCGGGGCAGTGGTGTGTTGGAGCCGGTTCTGACTGGCTCACAGGAGCCGATTGTTAAAATTTTCAGAAACTGCCTGACCTGGTTGATATTAAGGCAGCTTAAAATTGTCCATGGTGGGAGTATTTTATACCCTGGGAAATCGGCAAATACTACAAATCCGGTTTTCCCTACCTTGGAGAGCCAGCTGTTAAACATTTACCAGCGCACCACGGGGCATTGTCTCCTATGTAAGGGAGCAAGCTCCCTGTTTCCAGAAGGATGCAAGCAGAGACAGTTACTGCCTGGCGAGAAATGAGGCCAAGGGGTTCATCCTTAGTGAGGAGACTTGGATTGGATGATATCAAAAGACCTTATTTTTTGGCTCCAGAGCCTATGAAAAGTCAGGTTTAAGAAGAAAAAAAACTTAATCAAGGTAATTATCCATGCCAGGAAATTATTAACCACTTGACTCAGAGGCTGGGAGTAGGGCATGAGGAGCCACAAGCTTGCAGATTTCACAGACGAAAAGTCCTGTCCAGCATCACACGGGGAGTCAGTGGCAACATGGGACCAGAACCCATGTCTGTAACCTCCCGGCCAGAGCTCCTTCCAGGGCACATGGGCTGGGCCAGTGGGCAAGGGAGACAGGCACAGCTTCTTGCACAGTTTGTCTGGGGTCTTTCTCCTCCACCAAAATATAAGCTCTGTGACAGCTCAGATCACACCTATCTTGCCACTGTTGGATTTCCAGAGCCTAGTTTTGTGCCAGGCACTTAGCAGGTATTCAATAAATATTTGTTAAAAGCATCAATATGTCTGAGATTCTTTCTCCTGGCAGCATTTAGAGAGCTGGGAATACGATTATCTGAGGCCATTACCACTCGGGTCCCTACTCTTGTTTAGTGACATGGAACCAACAGGCCAAAGGAAGGGTCTGCCCCTTCCTGTACGACCTTGACCAAACCACCAGGCCTCCTGAAGCCTCGGTTTGTTCCTCTGCTGGGTGAGTAGCACAACCTCTGCTTGCCTCCTGAGGCTGCTGCGGCATTCAGGCAAGAAAGAAAATGGTCTTTACAGACTGTCAAGCCCCGTATTCACTCACTCAAGGCAGGTGGGAGAGCGGGAAGCTAGCTTTGCTAGCCGGGTCAAGCCCAGAGGCACTGGGACAGCGGACATTGGGTAGTGGCCAGGCTGTCGCTCTCTCACAGGTGGCATCTGGGGAAAGCTGCGCCAGACCAGCTCATGGTAGGGGTGGGGTGTGAGGTTGCAAAGCGGAGCTCAAAGTTCTAAAGGGGCAAGTGAGGGTGGATGGAATGAAGATTAAGGGGAAATTTGGAGAAGGCTTTTTCTCCTAAGACCTAGCTAGTCTCTTGAGCAGAGAGAACAGGAGAATCAGTGAGTTTAAAGCATGGGCATCTCCGCAGCGCCATTTTGTCGCTCGAACCTCAGGCCTTCCCGACTGCCTCAGTGGGCAAGCTGAGGGCTGGTACCTGACAAATAGATCGAGGGTGGGATAGAAACCCCTGGCATGTTCTGAAATCAAACCAGTGTTCCAAATGATTCCATGGAGGAAAGATATCTGTGATT
>SJXQ01004947.1:366748-426744 GCA_006408695.1 Aepyceros melampus | reverse complement strand
AGCCGGAGGGCGGGCGGGCGGGGGCGCGCCGGGGCTGCCGGCCGGGGCCCCCCACCCCTCCCCGGGGGACAGCCGGACGGCAGGGCCGCCCAGCCCGACCCCTCTACCTACCACAAACTTTTTCCTCCCTTGCCTTCCCTTCCCACCTCGCTCCTCCGGCAGGGCACTGAGGGAGGGCCTCTCCGCAGGCGAGGACCCAGGGCGCCTGGCACCCGGCGCCTGACCCCGGAGCGCTGGCGGCCGGGCCCCTGCTTGGGTGTCCAGAGCCCCGGCTGGCTGCCTGGGAGCCGCAAGCTTCCTGGGCAGGCAGTGCCGGAGTAACTGGGGCTCTGAAAGCCTGCCCGCCTGCCTCCCTCCCGCTGCTTCTTCCCCCGCTCTCCCCCTCCTCCTCCCCCCTGACTGCTTTTCCAGGGCCCTGACATGAGGGAGGAAGATTTAACTTGGCAGCCCAAACAAATGTTCTCTCAGAGGTCCTCCAAGACGCTGGCGGCTGGGCTGGCAGGGTGAGGGCACTGCTCGGCCAGCCTTTTTCTTCCTTCTTGCTCTGCCATGGCCATTTGGGGCCCCTGGGTGGACAGCCCAGGGCACGGCAAGTAGGGCCCAGCCCTTACTGATTTAGAAGGGCAGGGGAAAGCTGCTTCTGGAAGCCCCTGGCTTAGCGTTGGGCAGGAGCTGCCTGGAGCTGCCTCCTGGTGCCAAGGCTTTCTGGAGGGTTTTCTTGAGCAACAGTTTGTCTCCTTGCCGCAACCCCGGGAACAGGGCCTGGTAGACCATAGGGTTAACCAGTGCCGTCTCCTCCTCCCTCGTGGGTGTGAGGACAGGCTGGTTACACAGGGCAGGGCAGGAGGCCAGAGGCTGTTCCCAGAGGTGCCTGGCTTTGCTTATTATTGTTTCTTGAAGGTAGAGATAAAAAGGCAGGCGCTGTAGCTGGAAAATGGGCAGCCTGGCTGGTGATGAATTCTGACTGGCCTTTGCTGCCATTTGTAGTATGGTCCCGGGAGTTTAAAAGTTGCTCTCAGGGAAGTTTAGATGAGGGAGTAAGCCAGTAACTTTCTCTGTCCCGGCTGCTTTCTGGGGAGTCCAGACTGGGGAAGATTCCTGGTTTGTCACTGGCCCTCGTGGCCCGGTTCGAGAATGCCCCGAGCCTTGTGCTGACCTTTCTGTCTTCAGGTTGAAGATACTGAAGCATCAAACAAAAGAGACATTGAAAGCCGCAGAGCACGTGTGACTTTGGGGCCAAGGGAAAGCATTTGGAGGGCGAGGGTGCTTTCTTCTGAGTTTTATGTTTTTGCTTTACCCAACAGGACAGAAGCAGCTCCTGGTCCCAAGCCACGAGGATATGAAATGCTGTTTTCACATATAAATCTTAGAACTTTACACTTCGGGGTTGGTGGTCGTGGTGGCCTCAGTGAGGTGATGCAGGGGGCGGGGAGCAGTAGTGAGTTTTCTCAAGAGTTTTAAATGGTTTTGGGGTTGGGATTTCAGTCATTCAGGGTATGGCTCACAGAGAAGAGTTGGGAATAAGTAATTGCTGGACTCACGGGAAACTTTGATAACTAGTCCTCTCTCTGCATAAAAGGATTGCTGGCTTCTTTATGGGGACAAAATGTCCCTTTTTCCTCCTAAGGAAAGGGAGAGGAGGAGCCTCATTCTTTTCTCAGCCAGGAGCAAAGAAAGGTCCAGAGACCTGGGCTTTTCCTCTCTCTCTCTGTTCCCCTCCGCACGCCCCCCCCCCCTCCGCCCAAACACACTCCCCTAGTGACAGCATTATCTCCATGCCTGGTCCCCAGAGATGTGCCCCAGCCTGGGACAGGTGTCTGCCATCGATGGAAAATTGCAGAGACAAGGACCCCACTAAAAGCAGCAGACTCCACTTTTTTCCTGATTGACAGAGATGGGGGTGGGTAAAGAAAGTAGACACTTGGCAGCCTGCTGGGTCCTGAGAGTTTTGTCACAAGAGTCCCCGTGGTGTGAAGTTCTGAGTTCTCTGGCATGGGCCAGCATCCAACAGGCAGCCGTGACTCTCGTCTCACGTGAGATGTTGCTATAAGGAATTCAGGCACCAACAAGTTAATTTCCGGAAGCTTCTCTGGGCATCTGTCACAGAACCAGGAAGCAGGGCCTGCCAGGTTCTGACTGAGTCCCATACGTTTTCATTCATAACTTTGCTCCCCAGGGCTCTAGCCTGGCTCCTATCACCACCTCATCTTTATGAGGCTCCTTAGGTTTTGTGTGGACAACAAAGGCTGGGCTGCTGTAATTACCCTGAACCCTGCTGCAGCCTTGCCTGGTGACTGCTCTGACCTCTCAGCAGGACACAGTGGCCTCTGTCCACGCCCTCTGGGAGGAGGTAGGGGGCGGCTCTTTATCTCTAGAGCTCTACCCTGATGACAGGGAGAGGCAAAGCCTGCCTAGGCTAGAAGCTCTAGGGGTGATCCTGAGGTTGGACCCTGTGGCCCTCAGGGAAGATGAGAGGCTGAGAAAACCAATGCTAAGCACAGGCTCTGAGGAAAGAGTCCAGAAACCTGTCAGGATTATGCAAACATTTCCTATCACCTGAGGAGATAGGGGAAAGGTGTCAGAAGGCTGTAGCTGGCTGGCTGCCTCAGACTCATAGCTTTACTCAGCTGGGCCTCAGTTTCCACATCTGTAAAATGGGTCCAAAGGCAGGACCACCCCACCCCCAACTCTGAACCCAACTCTGAGGATGAGGCAGATATGGGTGTGAAATCCCTAGACATGTGTCCCCTGAAGGCTTGGCAGGCTGTGGGTGCAGAATGGATGGAGCACCAAGGGGTTACATTGGAGGTGTTAGAAGCATTTGCCAGATACCGCTCTCCCATCCACGCCTCCTGGAAGCTTATTGTCCAGCTTTGGCTTGCATGCTCCCCATGACAGCATGTTCACCACCTCTGGGCAGCTTCTGCCTTTAGTGGATAGCTCTGACTGTTGGCATGCTCGACTGCATACCTTCTGGAAATCAACCCCTCCTGACCCTCGCTGGGCTTAAAGAACTAGGGGTTCTCCAGACCACAGACTCGCACTTTGCTGAATGTTCCCAGATTCAATACCAGTGCCCAGGCAGGCCACACTTCCCTGGGGCAAGAGGACACCTTTCATTGGCCGCCTCAGCCTTTATTGGGAGCAACCTGTGGGGAGCAGAGGGGGGTCTGTCTTAGGGGCTCACTGTCACTTGTCTGTGTGCCAGCTCTGCCTCCTGGCACTTGCCTTGGATCGGGTAGAAGAAGAAAGGAGATACGTAGCGGGGAGTGGGGTCGGGTCAGGACCTTAGCACTGCTGCTGAAGATACTTCCTGAGAGTCCCCAATGTGAGGACCGTGGCCTGTGAGAGACCCTGAAATGTGTAAGACAGTTCCTGTTCCTTAGGAGCTTCCAGTCCAGCAAGGGCAGGAAGATCAGTCCAAATAAATAATTAACCACCACCAGCTGGCTGCCTGCCATGGGTGCATGATGACAGTAATAACCACAGCCCCTCGCCTTTGTACGGCGCTTGGTGGATTAAGAAGTGCTGTCCAACTTTGCCTAACTCTAAGAGCAGTGGCGGAAGCTAGCTGCTATTTAGAATCAGCCCCATTAGCAGAGAAGAAAACCGAGGTTCAGGGAGGTGAAATGACCCCTGCTGCAGCCAGGACTCAGTGTCAGGCCTTATAGATGGTGAGTGTGTTGGTACCTTCCCAGTGTACCAGCCAGGCAAGGACAAGGGTGCAGAAAGCCCTGTGGACCCCCAGAGTGGGGAACTGGGGACTGAGGTTAAGTAGGAGGAGGTGTGCCCAGGAGGGGTTGGGGAGGCTCACTCGCCCCCCACTTTGGCGGCACATGGCCCACGCCCTGAGCAACTGCGCCCTTTTCTTAGGGCACAGTGTCTTACAGCCAGAGCTTGCTCTGAACCCCAGATCCTGCCATGACTGCCCAGGGCACACATGTCTGTGCATGGGGCTTCACCCCCATCCCTGGCCCTGGAGCAGGAAGCAGAGATGTTTCTAGGCCCCAGATCCCCATGCAGACCAAGGCTCTTCCCTGGGCTGTGATGGTTTCTATAGATACAGACATTGACTCAGCCTGCCCCTCCTCTGGCTGAGTCAGTCCCCAAGCTGTGTGGGGTAGCCGCCCTGTGGGGGCCTTGGATTCCTTCTACCCCTTAGCACTGCCCCCCCTGCTGACCAGGCCCCTGCACTGAGTTTTCTGGAGACCATCTGAGTGCCATCCCAGGACCAGGCTGCAGGTGGCGGGGGTCCAGAACAGGGAGCAGTTGGGCAGCTGAGCTGGCAGCTCCCCAGAAAGCCTGGCCCAGCCTGGCACACCTGCACAGGTGATGACTGTGGCCCAGGAGGGCCCCAGGCCCTGCCTATCAGGCCCAGCTGCTGGGGTTACTGTGCATTGTGCTGGGGGAGGCCGGGGTGTCTGAGCTAATTAGATTTCTTAGATTTCGATGCTCCCCTAATCCTGTTAGCCCGGCTGTAATTGTAACCACTCGAAGATTTCAGCCATGGCAGGCTGTTGAGGACAGACGGTGTGGGGACTTCACTTAGCCCCAGCCTTAGCCAGCCGGCTAGGGACTGGGGACTCCCTTCCCAGGTCTCCGGGGTGGGGGCCTGAATGATGTAGGTGATGTGCTTGTCCATAGAATCTTAGCGTCGTGGACTGTCAGAGCAGCTGTGGCCTTAGATATCATCTCGCTAAAAGTCTTCACTATGCCAGTAGGGAAACTGAGGCCTACAGAGAGGTAGGGACTGGCCCAGTGCCTGGATGGCTGGTAGTGTCAGGGTGGCAGGGCCTTTTGTTCTGACTGTGTAATCTTTGTACCTGTAGACTTCAGGACAGGTCTGGAATTGTCCAAGGGCTAGGAAACCCTCTGGAGAAGTCTACTTTATCTGGCACTTTTTTGTCTCAATGCTGACTCCCTAGTTGGCATTCTCTATACACAGACACAGTGTCATTGCCTCCGCTGGCCAGGGTTTCTGCTGAGGACTCAGGCCTGCCTTCCCCAGGCTCCCAGACCACAGGGCCTTACTCCTTCTCCCATCAATCTGTTCCAGATTCTTGATCTCTTGGAGGATCCACCTCAGTGCAGATTATAGCTTTGCCAGAGAGTGGCAGAGTTAATCTGAATGTCAGGGAGGGGGATTATTTAAAATATGTCTCTTGTACTTTCAATGGCTCTTCTAAAATTATTTTGGAATTATTTTGATATCTGGCTTAAACGGACATTGCACCTACTTTCTGTCCTTTCTCCTACCCTGCCCCCATTTTCCTTGCCCGACAGCTCTAGCCATTCACCCACAGAGGTTGGCACTTGCAGAAGAGGGGGCGGTGGATGGCAGCGATGCTTTCAGAACCCCTGCCCAGGAGGGTCCCACCCAGCAGTTACATCCTGTTCTCTTCTCTCTGGAGCAGTGGGGAGAGGTGTTTGAAACCTGTTCCTACTCTACAATCTCCCTGCCTATGTGTTGCACCCCTAAGTATGTGTTATAGAATTGAGGGGCTATAAGGATTACTTGGTCTGTCCTTTTTTTCTGGCCCAGGAAACCCAACTATGGAAAGAAATAATTGTCTGTATCCAAAGACAACAGCGAATTAATGGCAGACCCAAGCCTGGAACCCTGTCTCTCCAGCTCATTAGATCATTAAACATTTATTGAGCACCTATTGTTGGCCTGGTGCAGTCTGGCTAGCCACCCTTTGGTGCTCAGAAATGAGTGATGTTCCATCTTTGAGTTGGGAAGGCCCAGATGAACCCAAGGAGGACACTTTGTGTCTTTTCCTTCAGATCCTACGCAGCTAGGGAAGGATATGGCAGTGAGCCCCAACCCAGCAGCATATTTCTTGAAAGGTAATAATAGGTTGGTTGCATTGGATGTTTGAGGGGAGGAAAACAGAAACTCTTTAGGGAGAGTACAAGATTTCTCATCTGCCCAGGCCTGTTTAGTCCATCCAAGGAGATGGATGACTTCTGCCGCCAGTCCCCCAGCCCCACCCGGCCCTCTGCACGCTGACTTTTGTTCTTTGAAGGACTAGTGGTCTGCTCTCCTGTTCCTGCTAACCCTTCCTCTGTGGATGGAGAAGCAGGGAGGGAGCCCGTTCTCTCCGCCCTGGGAGTCACCTGTGTCATCTCGGGACGAGGAAGCAGACCCAGGTGCCTGGACCTCACCCTGTGCACAGGCTCCGTCCAAACTCCCATCCTGCTCCCTGGTAGACCGTGGCCAAAGCTGGGAAGCAGGGCACCCGGCTCGGCCCAGGCAGCACTCCGACTGAGGGACAGTTAGGGCATAGCAGCCTCTGGGGGAAGGATCCTGAAACCTTTTGGCATTTGCAGGTGGGGAGGGCAGGGTCCCCGTCCCACCTTCGCGTTTTGCGGTGGGGAAACCCAAAGTCCGGAGAGGTGAGGGGGCTGGCCGCATGTCTCACAGAGAGATGGATCCCCTGCGCCAGGGTGTCTCACTGAGGGGGCTGAGTGTTCTGAGTGCGCGGAGGGGTGGAATTTCCTTATTGATGTCATTGTTTCAGTGCTTCTGCTGTTTACATCTTTAAAGCAACTAACCCAAGTCTTGCATAAACATCCTAATACCCAGCATTTCCTGGGCAGCTCATTGGCTTTAGGTTCTTACACTGCCTGGGATCAACTCTCAACTCTAGCCTCTGTGACATCTGTGACTTTGGGCAGCTCCATGTCTGCAAAACAGGTTCACTAATAGTATAAAAAAAGAACATGTGGCCTTCCCCTTAGGCTGAGAAGATGGAGGACAGGCAGGGTCTGGCACATAGTACATGCCCAGGACGTGGTAGCCTCGGTCATTGTCACGGCCGTTGCTCCCATGACCCCTGGCCAGCTGTTAGCAGTACATCACCGCAGAGTGAACTAAGAAGAGACGCAGAGGTGTTGCCCAAGGCCACCTGGCACCTCAGGGCCAACCAAGGCAGGTTTGGGACCCAGGTTTCCTGACACCAGGCCCCTGCCTTGGTCGGCAGTCTCCCCTCTGGAGCAGGCAGGACTGCTGGGGCATCTCAGGGAGGCCCCGGTCCATGGGGCCTCATTCACCCTAGCAGGGAAGCCTGTTCCCCTGGGAGAGGTGTTCCGAAGGTGGAGATTTATATCTGGGTTCCTGCCTCGGAACTCCGTCTTCCTCCCCTATAAATTGAGGTGAGCAATGATCGCATTTCCCCCGCAGACTCTTCCTGGGCAGGGGTGGGAGAAAAGGAGAGGCAGGAGGGGCTGAGTCTCGTCAGCCGTCAACTTCTGTGCAGAACCGTGTGGGATGGTCACTGACTCTGGGACCCTTGGCCAGTCACGGGCTCTGCTGAGCCTGTTTCCTCACCTGAAAATCGTGAGCTGAGACCACATCCAGGTTCCCAGAGTAGGTCCTCAGGGACACCAGTCCACAAAAGGAAGGACAGATGGCAGAGCACAGACTCTCCCAGGAAACCGCCAGCCCCTTTGCCTCACCCAGGCTTTACTAAGCCATAGGACACACCACTCACATCCCTTTTAATGCAGAATAACTCGTGAAGACCCCAGGGGAACCTCCTGGTGAGGCTAGGTGGCCCCAGCTCTGACACTTTACAGCTCGGCCAGCGGGTGGTTTCCCTGTTGAAGTCCTGCCCTCCCCGGGGGCTGTCGGTGATGGGGAGCGTGAGGACAGAAGCCCGCCAGCCTTCTCAGCAGCCCTACCTGATCTCCACCCCCCACAAACCTGCAGCCCTGTCACTTTCGCTGGCCTCCTTTCCTTTTATTGTTACCAGACCACAAATCCGTTTGTGGTTGGGCAGGCCCCAAAGCAAGGCCAGCTTGGCAGAGGGGTGGGACCCCTGCCGTGTCCCTAGAGATAAGCCTGAAGACCTGCTGGCTTTGTGAGAGGAGAGGTCCTTGTACCCAGCCTGCAGGGGTAGTGAGCCTGCCTGTACTCCTTGGCAATTAATGTATTTTTCTGTAGAGGTGGTCCCCAGCTTTGTTCCAATCCTTTGAATGAGTTTAAACAGCTGAAAGCAGGGTAAGAACCACAGCCTTCATCCGAGGGTCTAAAATTACACTGGCTGTGGACTCTTGAGAGTCCCTTGGACAGCAAGGAGCTCGAACCAGGCCATCCTAAAGGAAATCAGTCCTGAATATTCCTTGGAAGGACTAATGCTGAATCTGAAACTCCAATAATTTGGCCGCCTGATGCAAAGAGCTGACTCATTTAAAAAGACCCTGATGTTGGGAAAGATTGAAGAGGGAGGAGAAGGGGACAACAGAGGATGAGATGGTTGGATGGCATCACCAACTCGATGGACATGAGTTTGAGTAAGCTCCAGGAGTTGGTGATGGACAGGGAGGCCTTCTGCGCTGCATTCCATGGGGTTGCAAAGAGTCGGACACGACTGAGCAACTGAACTGAACTGGACTTAATGGACTTCCCAGGTGGTGCAGAATCCATCCACTTGCCAATGCAGGAGGTGCAGGTTCGATCCTTGGGTGGGGAAGATCCCCTGGAGAAGGAAATGGCAACCCACTCCAGTATTCTTGCCTGGAGAATCCCATGGGCAGAGGAGCCTGGTGGGCTGTAGTCCTTGCGGTCACTGCAGGAGAGTCGGACACGACTGAGGCACTGAACACACACTGGCATTAGTGTGACTGATGGTCTGTCTTTCCTTTCCTCTTGTCCAGACCCCATGATTCCCCCTCATTTGTGTCTCACCTCTCTAGTCACAGAGGCATTGTATTTAAACCCCTGCTCCCAAACCAGCTTGACTGGTGGGGAAGCCGACGCCTAGAGAGGAGAATGGACCTGCCCAAGATCACTAAGAACAGTAGGTCCCCTGGGACACAAGGCCTGGCTCGGAGTGGGGCGGCCAGGGTGGCCCCAGGGGCTGGCCTCTTGTGCCAGCTGCCCTTGCCGCTGAAACCATTTTGTCTCATCCTCTGTGAACACCGGGATTCAACGTTGACAGAAAGAGCTAGGATTAGGGTGAAGGGAGGAAGTTCCCGCCCACTCTCTCTTCTAGGAAGGCTGAGCAGGACTGGTTTAGGGCTTACCTGCTGTAGGTCAGGAGGCCAGTTTCAGCCCTGCTGGCTGCACTGCCTGTTTATCCCGCCCCGGTTACTGTCTCCTCTTCCTGGGCTGAGGGGCCTGGCAACATTTACCTGGAGAGGAGTGCGTGGTGTCTTCTGAACGCTGAGCCGGCACCAGTCAGGTGTGAGCTGTTAGCTGGGGTGTCACGCTGCTGTCCGGGACGGGGGCGGGGGCAGCCTGGGGCCCGGGGAGAGCCCTGGGCCCCAGCTGGTTTTCGACGCCGGCAGGCCCGCTCTGGGACTGCGGACGCGTCACTTTCCCTCCGTGGCTCACACCCCTCCTGCCCTTAACTTTGTGGGACTCTGGGGAGTGGGCGTTGTGGCTGGCAGGGGGCAAGTCAGGGGGCTCCTGGGCACTCAGCCCCTCTGCCTGGTTTGCTCGGCGCCCCTGCAACTCCACCCCAAGCTCTCGGACCCCCTTGTGCTTCCGATCCTGGAAAAAGAGAGGAAACCTCAAGTGTGATTTCTTGCCTGGTGTTTGGTGATGGGGCCTGGCTGTGAAAGGAACTTCCCTGAAGCTGTGAGCTCAGCATTGATTTATTTCCTGCAAAAGGATCGCTTTGTGATTGCTCCCACCCCAGTCCAGGTTGACACTTTCATTTCTGTGTGTGCTTTGTGTACAGGGCTGATTTCTATAGGCACAGGAGTGGAGCCGCTTTGGGGCTTGGAATCCACATGGGCCCCAGGATTCTCAGAGTTTTCTGCCTTGTGGATGGCTGCCCTCCTAGCCAGCTCCCTAGAGGTGTGATTGTCCAGCCAGGGGAGATGGTCCTCCAGACCTTCCCCTCTGGGGGCTCCAAACACTACTATTCTTGGTGTTCATGGGACCTTTGATTCTCAAGACTGCAAGGGAGCTTGGCAGCCACCTCATCTGACGTCTTGTCACACAGATGACTTCCGGTCCTTCTGGAACATCCCCACACAGCACCGTCTGCTACAGGCTTGCATGCCTCCAGGGACATGCTGCTCCTTGCCTCCTATCTATCAGCTTCCTCCTAGGAAGTTCCACTTTGTGTGGCACCTGGAAGAATGCCTCTCACTATGTCTCAGGACTGTGCAGATAGGGTGAAGTCAGTTCTTGGGAACTCCCTTCCACATCATGGGTGTTTCCCCAGAGACTTCTCCCCTCTAGCTGAGTTCAGGCTGGAGTGGGCAGAATGGGCTTCCTGGATGAGGTGGCCTTCCTCAATTCTCCTGCTGCTGCTGTAAGTCGCTTCAGTCATGTCTGACTCTGTGTGACGCCATAGACGGCAGCCCACCAGGCTCCCCCGTCCCTGGGATCTCCAGGCAAGAACACTGGAGTGGGTTGCCATTTCCTTCTCCAATGCATGAAAGTGAAAAGTGAAAGGGAAGTCACTCAGTCGTGTCCGACTCCCAGTGACCCCATGGACTGCAGCCTACCAGGCTCCTCCGTCCATGGGATTTCCTTCTCTCCCCTCAATTCTCCAGGCCTTCTTATTATCTCTGCTTTCTGGTAAGAGCCCGGGCAGCTTGGAGACCTCAGGCCTGACCTGAAAATGGTCTAAGACGTGGAAGCAGGCTAGGGATGTCCCAACAGTGGCTCATTAGGGTGCAAGGGAGAGAAAGTCGCCTGGCACCTGCTCTTTAAGTGTCAGGCATGCCGGTGTTTTGAGGGCATCTTTCTAGCTTCTCCCAGCTTGCTCACCCGCTGCTGGAACTGGGGTCCCTTTCTAGGAGCACAGCCAAGGGGCTGTGTGTACTGCTCCCTCCCTGTCTGTCTCCATCTGCCTCTTCCCAAGCCCCTCTCTGCTCTGCTCTATCCCCTCTCTGTCGGTGCCTCTTGCCTAAGCGTCCGGAGGCCCCAGAGACCTGATGTGTCTACAGAGAGTGCTGGATTTAGTCAGAACTTCTGGCATCGCCTGCCACTGACAGTGCCCCCCTAGGCTGTCAGAGGGGCGGGCCAGCACTCTGCATGCTGCCCAGTGTCACAGCATCAGGGAGGGTAATGTTTTATTACCATGTGCCGTGATGACAGTGTCAGCACAGAAAGGCCTTGGAGATTATCCAGGCCAACCCTCTCATTTAGCTGCTGAGTCTGACCTCAGAGGAGACAGAGGCCTCCCCAAGGTCACAGAGCAAGTCCTTGGCTTGAAGAACTGGAGCTAAAACCCAGGCATCCTGACCATCAGCCTGTGCCCATCCTCTGCCTTGTCACTGGGCAGAAACCTTTAGCTGACTGAGACTCAGAGGGAAGCCCCACTGTGGCTTGGTAGTGACACCTGGTTCACCGGGGACTTACCAGCCTCATCTCACAGAGCTCCTGGGCCTTGGCCCTCCGGCTGTACTCACAAGAACCTCTGGGCCTGGGTGTCTCCATGACCCAGAGACCCAGCTGGCTTCCCCAGCCGGCTGCCCCCCATTCCCCACCCTCCGCCCCAACCGGGCCTGCTGCCCTAGAACAAGGCTCTTGCCTTCACTTCCTGACTCAGACAGGGCTGCCCTGCACTCTGCTAGCTGTCACCTTGGCTAGAAACAGTGTCTTCAGAAGCCCACCCAAGACCCCTTGCACAGGTATCTAGCCTAACTGGCTGCAGAATGTTACCCTGGCCCGGGACCATGGGTTGAATTTGTGACCGTTGTTTCAACCTGGTGCAATCCCTTCCAGGTCTCTGAAGATGCAAAGATGCCCAGACTATTGGGACAGCTGGGACCTGGGCAACCAGCCTATCTTATCTCTGTCTCATCCCCATTTCCCAGATTAGAAGACTGAGGCCCAGAGAGGGAAGGAAGCTGGCTGCAAAGCCAGCAAGGTACTAAATCCTCCGTGTGAGCCAGCCTGGCCTCCTTCCATCGCCCGCTCCCCGAGGCTAATTCCTTAGACTGCCCAGGTCGAGTGTGTGTGGAACAGGGACACGCAACAATAGCAGCTGCTGCTTTCCCTTCAGGGCTCGTCCAGACCCTGAGGCTAGGCCCTGCTTCCCTTCCAGGCCTGGGAGCCTGTGCGCTGGGAGGGCAGCACCTGCTTCCTGCTGCCAGCCTGAGAACGAGGTTTTCTGGCTGGTCTGGAGCCTCCAGTGTTCTGTCCCAGAGGGGACAGGGCCTGGGATCTGTCTGTGCCTCCCCCTGCCCCACTCTTTAAGAAAGATGGATTACTTGATGACCCTGTATATGAGACAGCAAAAGAGACACAGATGTAAAGAACAGACTTTTGGACTCTGTGGGAAAACGCAAGGGTAGGGTGATTTGAGAGAATGGCATTGAAACATGTATATTACCATATCTGAAATAGTCACCAATCCAGGTTCAATGCATGAGACAGAGTGCTCAGGGCTGGTGCACTGGGATGACCCTGAGGGATGGGATGGGGAGGGAGGTGGGAGGGGGGTTCAGGATGGGGAGGGAACACATGTACACCCATGGCTGATTCATGTCAATGTATGGCAAAACCACTACAATACTGTAAAGTAACTAGCTTCCAATTAAAATAAATTAATTTTTTAAAAAAAGAAAAGCAAAGAAAAAAAAAGGAAAGAAAGATGGATTACTTATGCATTTGTCAAGTTTGTTGAGCACCTACAATGTGCTTGGTGGTATAGTGGTGAACTTGACAGAGGCCAGCTACATTCTCGTAGGTGAGACAGTCAACAAGTCTACAGCTTAATGCACAATGTCATGCTGAGTTAGCGTAAGTGTTTTGAAGAAAACGGGGTAAGCAGATGAGAGAATTGGGCTTCTTTAGATAGAGTGATCAGGAAAGACTTCTCTGAAGAGGCCTACCTTTGAGTAGATATCTCAGGGAGATAAGGGAATGAATCCCATAAACATTTGGGAGAAAAGCAGTCTAAGACAGCAGGAACAGAGTGTGCAAAGACCCTCTGGCATGCTCTAAGAAAGGCAGGGAGGCCAGTGTAACTGGATGGAGTAGGATCAGGAGGAAGATAGGAGAGAAAGTGAGCAAGGTGGTCAGGGACTAGGTCACAGAGGGCCTTATGGAGCCCAGGAAGGGCTTCTGACCTCACACTCAGTAATTTGGAAGTCATTGGAGGATTTTAATTAAAGGACTGAGACTATCTGGCATATCTTCTAAAAAGATCCCTCTGCCTAGTGAGCTGAGTATAGATTCTGGGAGCCAAGGGTGGAAACAAGGAGAGCAACTAGGCAGCTTTTACAGCGACCCACATGAGGATGCTGGTGACTTTGACCAGAGCAGTCAGCGGCGTTAGCGAGGTGGATGTTAGTGGGTGTATTTGAGTGCCTAGAAGCCCACGGGGAGTGCCTGCCTATCTCTGCAAAGCGGGCTGAGGGGTTTGGACTGCAAAGCTGGCCCAGATCTCCAAGTCCTGTGGGTATGTGCACTTTTTCTTTTGTGCTTGTCTCCTCTCATGTAACTATAAACGATTTGTCATAAAGCTCCCATTGAGCAGCTGGGAAAATAGAGGCATGGGGAGGTGTTTCTCACACCCTAGTCTACACTTGTCACTGACCCTCTGGTTCCCATCCTGGTTTCGTGCATTCACCTTCTACTTTCATGCCCTCTACTCTGCACTGTCACTTTCTAACACGCCGTCACCCTCAAGCCCTGGCACCTCTGCCTATGTCAGTCCGTACCCAATTCTACCTGGTGAACTCCTCTGCGTCCCTAAGAGTCCAGCTCCAGAGCTGCCACCTCTGACCTCCCTCCCCTGACACTTTCCGACCCTAGAATTTCTTCCTCCACTGAAAATTCTGTTCCTCTCTCTTCTGCTCTCTATTGCCTGTGATCCACCAGAATGGGTACTGGGTCTGTGCCTCCCCCTTTAAGCTCCCTCTTTCCACTCCGTGTCCTCACAGCCTGGCCCAGGACTGGCGCAGAGGAGGGAACACAAACATCGCAGTGTATTCCTGGAGCAATAGCTGGTCACTATGGAAACAAGGAAGTGTTGCAACTTCCCTGACTTTGGTGGTTGGGGTCATAGCAGGCAGCCCTGTCTGGGCCCCAAGGGTCAACCCATGATGGCTATCCTGGGATTCTTATTGATTCAAAGTCATCTTCAGCAGGTCCTTTCCCATCCCTGGGTCTCAGTTTACCTGTCAGTGACATGGGGGCACTGGGACTGCTTGGCTCGCTAAGGTCATTTCCACCCTGATATCCCTTATCCCTGTACCTCCGATTCTGCCTTGTAACCACAGGCAGGCCCTTCGCCCTCTTTAGGCCTCCATTTCTCTATTCTGTTCCTCTCTCTCCTCCAAGAGGATAACCTACCTGAGTCAGGCCACTCCAGAGTCCCAGGGTGTGTACATGGCCAGGAGGCCCTTGATAAGTAAACTGGGGTTCATGTGACTTACAGAGGCAGAGAAGGAAGTCCTGCCTCCCAGATGGCAACAGGGGCAGCGAGGGGTGGGTTTCACTCTGGCCTGAACCTGTGCAGGCCCGTGTGTCTCCTTCCCTTGCCTGGAAGGTGGCCTCGGCTGGTGTGTGTTAGGTGGGCCTTGCCTCTGCTGGCTGCCACTCAGCATACTGGTGCTGAGCAGGGCTGGTCCTGGGCGGCCCCAGAGACTGCCCGCAGCAGGGTGAGTGGGTGGACGGTGCCTTCTCGCTATGACTCTCTTCTCTCCACTTCATTACTTAGAAGCCAAGAGTTAGCCAAACACAAAACCGCAGCCTGGCTGCTGGCACCCTTCCTGGCTTTGCAGCCTCTGAGTGGGGTGGTTCCAAGGCTAGGTGACAGGAAGGCAGGGCCCAGAGCAGTGAGACCAAGGATCTGAGATGCCCAGTAAGGGCCTGACCCGGAGCCAGGTCCCCACCCGCCATTGGTCTCAGTGGGCAGAGGGCTCGGGCTTCCCAGGTGGCTTAGTGGTAAAAGAACCTGCCTGCCATTGCAGGAGATGTGGGTTCAGTCTCTGGGTTGGGAAGAGCCCCTGGAGGAGGAAATGGCAACCCACTCCAGTATTCTTGCAGGGAAGTCCCATGGACAGAGGAGCCTGGTGGTCTAGCTGCTGCTGCTGCTAGAAGGTCTCAAAGAGTCAGACATGAATGAGCGACTGAGCTTGCCTGCAGGCAGAGGACTCAGCCTGCACCAGTCTACCTCAACGCCTGCCTGGCACTTAGTAGGGGGGTTGGTCTTTCCCATCAGGCCCATAAGGAGGAACCTGGGATGATGAGAGGGCCTCTGGGGCTCTCCAGGTCTGCTGGCTCATCTGTAAAATGGGTGGAGAGCACCCGCCTCCCAGGGCTGCCAGGAGGGGAGGCCGAGGAAGGTAGTTTGTACCCAATAAAAACTCTTACTGGATTGCCAACAGACTTCAGCCAGAGGGATGCCCCTGTAAACATCTTTTTCAGGAAATGAAAGCCGGAAATTTTTTAAGGTTGAGAATCGGTGCTGTGTGGAAATACCTCCCCCTCTGTGTCTACGTGGTTTCCAGTGGTTGGGAACTCATGGAGCCAACCAGACGTGCACTCCCTGCCCAGCACTGCTCCGATGTTGGGCTGACTAGCACCCTCAGGGCAGCAAGGGGCCCGGGAAGTGGCTGTGGTCAGGGTCAGGAGACCCAGGGCCCTGACTCTGCCCTCGGTTTCCCCATGTGTGCACTGAGGCCTTTTCTAGCTGGGACTCTTGAAGAAGCCTGTTTGCGTATTTGTACCTCCTGGGTAGGCAAGGCTGTCTGTACAAGCCCCCCTAACCCCCACCAGAACTGACTGTGATCATCTTACCTCTGCTCACAGAGTTCTCCCATTTGTAGAACAGGGATCTGTCCACAAGGCTTTGGACACTGTTGCGAGAGTGGCTGAAGGTCTCCCAGCTTCTCCTTCTAGCACATCTCAGTTTTATCATTGCCTCCTCCTGGGGGTCTCTCAGGCTCCCCCCTTTACTCTCCTAACCCTCTGCATTCCCCTGACTGGATTGCCACCTTCGTGAGGGTACCAGCTGGGTCTCATTCCTGTATCCCTAGACAGCCTGGAGCAGCCAAGGTGTTCAGTAAAGCTCTGATAGAAGGATAAAGAAATAGAAACCCTCAGTTATCCAGATAGTTCCAGTTTTCTCAGCATATGGGTTTCACTCAGCTATGTTCAATTGATGGTGTTTTGCTCAGGATATAGGATCATTTAAAAAAAAATCTAATTTTTAATAAGCTCCAAGGCCAGAATTGGGCTTTCCTGGTGACTCAGAGAGTAAAGAAACTGCCTGCCATTCAGGAAACCTGGGTTCGATCCTTGGGCTGGGTTTTGGCGAATCCTTGTCTTTCAAAACTGGTGCTTTCTGACTTGTATGCTGCTGCTGCTGCTGCTAAGTTGCTTCAGTTGTGTCTGACTGTGTGCGACCCCATAGACAGCAGCCCACCAGGCTCCCCCGTCCCTGGGATTCTCCAGGCAAGAACACTGGAGTGGGTTGCCATTGCTTCTCCAATGCATGAAAGGAAGAGTGAAAGTGAAGATGCTCAGTCATGTCCGACTCTTCACGACCCCATGAACTGTAGCCCCCCAGGCTCCTCCGTCCATGGGATTTTCCAGGCGAGAGTACTGGAGTGGGGTGCCATCGCCTTCTCCCTCTGACTTGTATAGTTGTATGTATTTACATTGTTTGAGCAGCTACTATCTCTTTTTTGAGTTACATAAAGTAAATATTCCCATCTCTCATTTCTCATGCCAAAAAAGCAAGGAGGGTTAGTAAACATTCTGCTTTGCTTGTTCTTTGTTATGTTTCTACCTTCACGGACTAGATTTTATCTGTCTATTCCTCCCTTCTGAACTCCAGGTCTCCGACACACCATCTTCCCAGCGCTTGCTCAGTGCATCGTGTCTGTTGGGTCCGTCGTGTTTGATCATACATGTTATGCACTACACAGCTTAGGAGGGCTCACAGTGTAGTCCCCACAGATCACACATTTATTAAGTTCTGGTGGATAGTGGGGAAGTGTTTTGCAAAAGGGGAGCCTTGTTCTAGTTCTTGTAAAGCCACTGTCAGGACTAGGGACTATCACTGGCCCATCGCCCCAGGTGAAACTCAGGAGACATCGTGGCTCCTCCCCAGGCCTGCTACCTGTGACACTGGGTTTCCATGTCCCTGCTGCGCTGCCCAGAACTTGGCCTGTGGGAGTATGTAGGGAACTGACACCTCAGACTCCACCTTCCAAATGTTTCCAAAGCCACCTCTCCTTTCCACTCTTATGAAGCAGCCTTTGCCTCCAGTGTCTGCCTCCAGCTTCCCTTCTGTCCTCCCTCTACTTGGCCACCAGCGTGACCTTAATAGAAGGCTCCTCCGATGCTGTTACCTCTGCCGTTCTACTTAAAACTCCTCCGTAGCTCTCTAGCACCTACAGCCCAGCACTCAGGGCCCTTCTTCGGCCCCAGCTAACTTCCGCTTGTGTGTGCTGTACGTATTCTGTTCTCTGCTCTGTCTGCTTGGTGAACTCCTAAGGCACCTGCAAAGCTCTGCCCAAGGTGGAGCTTGCCCTCATGCACCAGCTAGATCAAGGAGGTGGGTCCTCTGCCTTTGCCCCAGTTTCCCCAGCCCTGTTGCAGCCCTCATCTGGCAGGATCCCAGCTACCTTCAAGGTGCCCTGTGCACATACAGGCTCAGACTCCCTGATACCCAGCACCAAGATTGGCATCTAGCAGACACTCCAAAGTGCTTGTTGAAGAGGCAAATAAATAAATGATGGCTATACCTTACACAAAGTTGGTAGGTTTTGTGGTTTGGAGATAAATATAAATTGTTGTTGCTGTTTTCATCTCTCGGTCATGTCCAACTCTTTTGCGACCTCGTAGACTGTAACCCACCAGGCTTCTCTGTCCATGGAATTCTCCAGGCAAGGATACTGGAATGGGTTGCCATTTCCTTCTCCAAGGGATCTTCCTGACCCGGGGATTGAACCCATGTCTCCTGCATTGCCAAGCAGATTCTTTACCCCTGAGCCACCAGGGAACTCCAAATATAAATGCATAAATATACAAATATATATACATACATATATTTGCATTTTAGGTGGGTACCTTAGAAGAGACTTGCATGCTTTTCTTGAGAAAGAATTGAGTAACTTCAGTCCCAGAGTCCCAGCTGTCCCGTGTACATGGTCTGACCCCTCAGTCACTTCTTTTGGGCCCCCGACTTAGCAACCCACTCCAGTACTCTTGCCTGGAAAATCCCATGGATGGAGGAGTCTGGTAGGCTATAGTCCATGGGGTTGCAAAGAGTCGGACACGACTGAGCGACTTCACTTCTTCCTTCTTCACTCCCCCAACACTCCACTTAGAGCCAGAGGGGTAGCCGGCCTGAGTGGTTTTGCCCAGGGTTGCCGCCCTCCTCGGCTTGGCTTCCTGGGAGAATTGGCTCAGCAGCAGCCTGGCCAGGCCTCAGGGCCTCTTGGGCAAGACTCCCTGGGCAGGGCCAGGGGCTGGAGCCTCATCCATGCAGCCTACGCACCAGGCCAGTCTGCGGCCGAAGAGCTCCAGCTTGCCACGGAGCTGGGGGCGGGCAAGAGGGAGGGACATCCTCTGTCGGGTAAACACGGGTGTCCGGGCCTGCCGAGGCATATCCCAGTCCTCTATTGGCTAGAGGCGCTGAGCTGGGAGTTGCCAGGTGTCAGCCAGAGAGTGACAGGGAGGGAGACTTCCCTGCTGCAGAGTGGAGGCTGCAGGAGGTTTGGGATCCCCAGACCCGTCTGACTGCTGTCTGTCCCTTCCCTGAGGATCTTCTCACTACCTCAACTCAGGCAGCTCCTGGGGTCCCGGGGAGGCTGGGTGGGTCACAGGCAGGTGATTTCGCTAAGCCAAGACTGAGAGCAAAATTTCTTGTTAGCTATCCTCGTTGCAAATATTGAGTTGGCCAAAAAATCATTCAGGAGAAGATATTACAGAAAAACCCAAACAAAATTTTTGGCAAACCCAATACCTTTTAATCCTTACTCAGTTGAGGCAAAGCTCATATCCTTGGAAATACCCACTGCGCACCAGGCATGGTTATTTGGGACCTCACAGTTGTTACAACATCCCTCTGGAGTGGGTAGTGTTATTCCCATTTTAACCAGGCAGAAGCTGGAATTCAAAGGGGTGAAGTTGCTTCAGGCCCCACAGCTATTAATACCAAGGCAATGCTGGCCTCTTTCTCCCTACGTGTGAAAGTGTTAGTCTCTCTTAGCGTCCAGCTCTTTGTGACTCCATGGACTTTAGCCCACAAGGCTCTTCTGTCCATGGAATTATCTAGACAAGAATATTGGAGTAGATTGCCATTTCCTTCTCCAGGGGATCTTCCTGACCCAGGGATCGAACCCAGGTCTCCTGCATTGCAGGCAGATTCTTTACCAGCTGAGCCACAAGGGAAGCCCAAGAATACTGGAGTGGGTAGCTTATCCCTTCTCCAGGGGATCTTCCCGACCCAGGAATTGAACCAGAGTCTCCTGCATTACAGGCAGATTCTTTACAATCTGAATCTATTAATACCAAGGGGATGCTGGTCTCTTTCTCCCACAGATGGCCACTTCTAGAATTTTCTTGTCAAATCCTTCCCTGCTGGGGTGAGTAATCCTGCTGAATAACCCGATGGGCATGGTTACGAGCCTCTAACTGGGGAGCCTGGGAAGGTTCCTAGGTGGGCACCTCTCTAGGGGAAGTGGTCAGATGGCCAGAGAGCCTGGAGCCATGGTGGAGTTCATTGCCACCAAGGAGAGAGTCTCCGTGGCCCATGGGTGGAGCACTGGCATGCTGGACCCTTCCCCACGCAGCTGGGTGCCAAATGAACCTCCTGCAGTGGAGGAAGATGGACCCTGTGGTACCCCTGTAAGCGCAGACTGAGGGCCACAGCGTTGTCAGAGAAACCCAGATGCCACCCTGAACCCAGCGCTGCAGGCGGGAGCGTCCACTCACTTTCATTCTTGAGCTTGTCGAAGGTGTCTCTTGATTTCCTCTTGGCTGGTCTCAGCCCAGTGCTGTTGGAGTCCCGCTTCATGCCAGGGGAAGCAGTGAACTCTTCTCCCTGAGCCCTGAAAACCTAGAGGACTGCGATATTGGATCAGATGGGGGCTAGGCAGCAATCGTCGGTGCTGGGCCCCGGGGGCGCTTGGGGTGCCTGCGGCATGCTCCTGAAGGTGGGACCTGACTCAGGGCATGTCAGCTGGGTGTGTCTGCACCTGTCCGTGGGGAAAACCCCCTGCCTTTGGAGACCTGCCATGCGCATCACCTCTATGGACTGTCCTTGGCACAGGGCACCCTCCAGCCCTTCCCAGCACAGGGGCTGGAGCAGCCACCTTCTTCATCCCTCTCCCAAATGCTTGTGTCTGTGTATGCGCACACAGGACTTCCTGGTTTTCGGAAGGGAAGGGAGACAGGTGGCAGAGAGACAGGATGAGCCGAGTGTAATTTTATTTCTGTGGTTCGCCTTTCAAGCTGTCACGGTAAATCTATTTTACTTGTCACTTTGTAAATCATTATGCAGGATTAAGCCTTTTACCAGCTTTTAGGGCTTCTGCAGCCATCAACAACCCCCGCCTTCCCATCCTGCCTTCTGAACACCCCTGGCTGTGCTGGGCACTGGTCCCACCGCTGTTTCTTCAGGCGTGGTTGGCTCGAGTGACAGTGGAAGCCTGGGAGACAACTGGCCCATCGCTGACTTTAGCAGTCCCATTTCACTGACCGGAAGACAAGCTCAGGAGGAAGAGCAGGGACTCCCAGGCCCAGTTTCTGCTGCCCCTGAAGCAGTGGACAGGCAGGCTGCTTGGGGCAATCTGGGACACTGCAAATGGAGGGTTTTCCTCATCACCCCACCCTGGCCGTGAGACCCACAGAGAGCGCAAGTGCGGAAGAGGTTTTTGAAGGAAGCAGGTTCTGCTTGGAGCCAAAGAAGAAGCTTCTACCCCCTTCTGGGGTGCAGGGACACAAGCCTGGGTGACAAGGAGCTGGACGCGGGGGCATGCTCTGAGGCCCCACACCAGCATGCAGCACTTCATCTGGTTCTCTAGAAACCCATGTGCTTCTCCAGGGAAGGCTTCAGGCTGGAAGAACAATGAAGCCGTTCGCCGAGAGGCTCAGAGCTGCAGACAGTGGCCGGGGCCCACTAGGCCAGGAGCCAGCAGCGTGCTCTGCTGCACTTCCCATCGCCGGCCCGTCTGGAGAGGCCTGCTCAGAAGAACAGAACACAAAAAGGCCCCGCCCACAAGGCTGACATGCCTTTCGGGAGCTGAGGTTTCGGGGGCACTGGCTTTGAGGGGTGAGGGATGTGCGTGCCCCAGGAGCCCTGCCAGGTCAGGCTCAGCCCTCTCTCTCCCTGCCTTTTCCATCAGGGTGGACTGGCCTCCCCACCACCAGCCCCCAGGCCCAGGCCATGGAGCTTCCTTCTTAGCACTTGCGTCCGGCTCTTCTTCCTGCCTTTGTGCTGGTAGAGGCCCCGGCCTTGTGGGGCAGCATTCACCCACACTTCTTCCCTCACGCCCCCACCCAGACCTCCTTTGTCTTCCTTGTAATCTGACAGGTGAATCACTCACCTGCAATTTCGTTCCAGCAGGAGGCCCACTGGAGATCTCCTTAGGGTAGGGCCCCGTGCTTGGCATAGTGAGGGCTCCTGATGGGGAACAAGAAGCTAAACCGGGCAGTGGGCCCATAGCTTCCTGCTTCCCTGTCACAGCACCCCCCGCCCCACCCATGCTAGGTGTCAGCTGCTTGATTACGTTCCCATTTTTAGACATGAACTCCTTCTAGAAAGCCAGAACCCCATTTCCTGTATCCCCTAGCACAGTGGTCAAGGAGATGGCATGGCCAGAGGGGCACAGGTGAAGGCAATATTTCTTGAGTGGAAGGATGGCCAAACAAAACTCCTGAGACCCTGACTTCAGTGAGTTTCATGGTCTAATTGTAAACCAAGCCTTGGCTATTTGACAGAATAGGAATGATACCTACTCAAAGTACCAGAGAAATCCAAGAAGTTCCAAAGAGACCTTGGAACAAATGAGCAATGAGAATGGGCTAAAGCAGTCAGGGAGGGGCTCCTGGGGGAGGGGGCATTTAAAGGCGGTGTTGAAAATGCAGAGACTTTAGCTAGAACAAGGCGAGGAAGGCAGGGGGAGAAAGAGCACTTCAGGAGGCAGAAAGGTGTGAAGAGAGGGAGACAGGTGTGCATGCCCCAGGGGTCTGGAGTTCCGGGGAAGCCCAGCCAGTGCCTCTGTCTTCAGGGGAGTTACTGAGGCCAGGTCTCCAGGGATGGCTGGAACCTCAGCAAGAAGACAGTGCTGGGAGGAGACCTTTACTGTAGAGGCAAGGGAGGTCAGGGGACGGTAGTATTTGAGGAGAGTAATCAGGAGGCAGAGAACTTCTTGGGTTGGAGGGAGAGACTGGAATCTGTTTGTTAACACAGGTGGAGTCCCTCAGCTGCATCTCAGGGCCATTGCCCCTGTGCTGGGTGGGAGGGCTGATGGGGACGGGGCCCAGGGGACCGGCTCCTCCTTCAGCTGGGCCCTCCTTGCTGAGCGAGAGAGAAGGAGGTGAAAGCAGCCGGTGTTTCTGAAGGTCTGAGTCTAGGCTTGGCCCAGCTCTCCTTTCATGGGTGACATGGCCCCGAGCCTCTGCCCTCAACTGGCAGAGTGGGGAGATTTAACAACCCCAGCCTGTCTGCCCAGCTGCTATGAGGAGTAAATGAGGTGCAGGGAGGGGAAGGTCTTTGGGAGCTGACATCGTCCATCAGGTTTCATCCCATTTGGGAAAATCGGTGGCTGCAGTGGCATGGCCATTTCATGGCTGCTGGTTTCATTACCAACAAGCTGTGTGACCTTGGGCCGGATACGGCCCTTCTCCAGGCCTCAGCTTTCTCCTCCTTAAAAGGGTCCGTCCTGGTAACCCCTGTCTCACCAGGCACTAAACGTTGCATTGAATGCATGCCACGTGCATGGTTGCTGGTGTTCTCTGCTAGGAGACGGAGGCCTGGGCGTCCCTCTGTGGGCAGGGCCCCGTGGTGCCTGCCAAATCCAGTTGTCACGACAGCATCATGCCGCCTCCTTGTAACCTCCACCAAGAGCTTCCAGTTCACATCTTGATCTCTGGTGACTTGATCTAGGTGACTTGATATAGGTCCATATTGCAGAGAAGGCAATGGCGCCCCACTCCAGTACTCTTGCCTGGAAAATCCCATGGGCGGAGGAGCCTGGTAGGCTGTAGTCCATGGGGTCACTAAGAGTCAGACGTGACTGAGCGTCTTCACTTTCACTTTTCACTTTCGTACATTGGAGAAGGAAATGGCAACCCACTCCAGTGTTCTTGCCTGGAGAATCCCAGGGACAGGGAGCCTGGTGGGCTGCCGTCTATGGGGTCGCACAGAGTCGGACACGACTGAAGCGACTTAGCAGCAGCAGCAGCAGCAGCAGCAGCAGCAGGTCCTTATCGCGTTCACTTGCACTTCCTGTCCAGCCCCTGGAGGCCCCTTATTAGTCTAGCAGGTAATGGGTTCTTATCAGTTCCCTGTTATCCCTCGGCAAGCCTTGCGCAAGGTGTGTGCCTTTAAGTGATGCTCACGACTCTTTGGATATCCTGACACAAGCTGGTCACATAGTTTGCTTTTCTATGAAACACGGAGGGTTATTTTTTAAGAACAGATTGTGTTTTTCTGATAAAAGAGCCCTTGAGAGAGTGAAGAGATAGGGTACTGGAAAGAGCACCCCCAAAGCTGTTTGACTGTGATGCAGGCAGTCGAAGGGCTGAACGGCCACCCAACAGGAGAAAGGCTCCTGGGGGCTCACTTTACAGTGGGGGAAACTGAGGATGAGAGGGCAAAAGGGACCATCCTGAAGTCACCTAGCGAGTGTAACGAGGTGGCACTCGCAAGCTTCGGATAATAGTAATGATTGTATTCCTCTTCACCACCACCACCACCTCATTCAGAAGACTTACCAGTGTTCAGCACTGTGCCAAGCAGCTTATATACATTATCTCATTTAATTCTCCAAAGAACCCTATCAGGGAGAGACTATTTTTTATCCCCACTTAACATACACATGTGAGAAGGCAATGGCACCCCACTCCAGTACTCTTGCCAGGCAGATCCCATGGACGGAGGAGCCTGGTAGGCTGCAGTCCATGGGGTCGCAAAGAGTCGGACACGACTGAGTGACTTCACTTTCACTTTTCACTTACATGCATTGGAGAAGGAAATGGCAACCCACTCCAGTGTTCTTGCCTGGAGAATCCCAGGGACGGGGGAGCCTGGTGGGCTGCCGTCTATGGGGTCGCACAGAGTCGGACACGACTGAAGCGACTTGGCAGCAGCAGCAGCCACAGCAACATACACATGGGCTTCCCTGGTAGATCAGTGGTAAAGAGTCTGCCTGCCAATGCAGGAGACGTGGGTTCAATCCCTGGGTCAGGAAGATTCCCCTGGAGAAGAAAATAGCAACCCACTCCAGTGTTCTTGCCTGGGAAATCCTGTGGACAGAGGAGCCTGCTGGGCTACAGTCCGTGGGGTCACAAAAGAGTCAGACACAACTGAACAGCAACACCACACAGGTGAGCACACAGAGTGATGCTCAGAGGGATTAAGGCCACAGAGCTGGGAACGTGTCAGGGGCAGAATTTGAACACAAGTCTCAGAGCCTGGAAATTGCTCTCATTGACTACCCCCTCCCACCTTGCCCACCCTGAACGCCTCTGCACGGCCTGTCCCCGGGCCAGTCCCCTTGAAGCTGAGAGAAGACATCTTCCTCTTTCTAGGAGGTATGGGACTTTCTGTATTGAGCAGATAAAAGAGCCCGTTTGGGATGATTTTTATCAGCTTGAGCAAGCCGGTTTGACTTACAGGAAGAAGCCAATTTGCATTTTGGGAAAGAGCTGAGTGTAAAGGCCGCGGTGAGCGCCGGGTGGATTTATAAATAAACAGTCGACTGAGAGCATGGTGTGTCCCCGGTCGCACAATGCTGGGCTCATGTTGACACCACAGACCATTCCACACGTCACAGCTGCCCTTTGGACAGAAAGGGCCTAATTGAGTAAGAGCTCACTGCTGGAAACGCCACGGAGTCCGTCCCCCGACCTGGCTTCCCCAGGCACAGGCCAGCCGGAGGAGGCCGGCTGCAGCAGGGCCTGTTTACCGAGGCTGCTGGCATCACATGCCAGGTGTGGAGCCCGCCGGCAGTGACACCGGGTAGCCCAGAAGGCTGCGAGCGTGCTGCCTAGAGGGAGGCGCGAGGGCCAGTTTCCAGGCGTTTGGTGGAGTGGCACAGGGTTACCAGACAGCCTCCCGCCTGGGTCCAGACCCTTGCTCTTTCCTGCGATCTTTTCTCTTTCTGGAGACTTAATTCTTTGGCCGTGAAATTGGTAGTACTCTCCTCCCAGGTTATTTTGAGAATTAAGTGAGGCGAGGTTCACAGTGGATTTCTCTCTTGTCCCTGCCCTACCTGGCATAACTGCGTGATCTGGGGCACATCCAAGGCCTTTGGATGGGGCTTGGAGGCTGCTTGGGGGATAGACCTTTGGTCCAGAGAGGCTGCTCCCTCCACACGGGACCCAGGAGCTTGACTCTGTGATATACCAGGGTTCATACCCATGTCCTTCCACCGGCGGAACCTCAGGTCCAGTCTGAGCACCTCAGTTTTCCTGGGTATGAGGTGGGGAGACTGGGACTTATTGGATGAAACATAATGTCTGGTTAGTGCTTAGTGTAGAGCTGGGCACATGGGAAATGCTCATAAATAAATTATACTGAAATATTTATCTCAGTAGAAAATCTATTTTCAAAACAGAACACTACCTGTCAAGTCAAACATTGTGATTTAATCTCAGAAAACACTAAACAAGGCCAATAACCATAATACCAGTAGTTGGAAGGCCACCCCTACAAGGCCCAGCTGTTGGGCCTGTCAGCGTCTAGAGCCTTCACGGTAACCCTCGTTCATGGCTGAACGTAAACCAGTTCTCATCTGGCCTTTCGGCCTTCGGACGTCCAGCTTGCCTCTCTGCTCAGATAAGCATCTCTGTGTCCTTCTTAGCTGACTGCTCTGAGGGCCGCTGTGCTGCTCGCCCTGTCTCCGTATTTCACCCGTCTGTTGCCTCAGGGCTGGACTGCACCTAATAATCCTGCCCTGTGAACAAGGGCCCTGGGGACCTGTTCTCCAAGAGATACTGCCCAGGACCCTGCACCCCATGAAGCACCGACGTCTTCTACAGGGTACAGTGGGTCTCTCTCCCTCAGAGTCCAGTCCTCACTGTTCCAAGCCTTGGGGGACCCATGTCTCCTGGCCACCTGGGGTCCTTGCACCTCAGTCCTCGTAGTCACTTGGAACCACTGTCATCTCCTGAGGTCCCAGGGAGGTGACTGGGCAGAACTTGATACTGTCAGTTACCTGCTCTGATTCGAACCTGGCTCCTGGCTGAACCTCCAGCCCTCAGCTTCCTACTGCCCTGGGGTGGTGACCAGAACAGATAAGATCCCTGCCTGTGGGGAGCCAGAGGGGAAACAGGCCAAGAGGCCGACAGATGTCCTCTTTACACACGATGATAGGTGCTAAGAAGGAAACAAGCACAGTGCTGGATGAGGACACTCAGGGGGTGGGCGAGAGGCCTCGAGATGGGAGGACCTTTCTGGGGAGGGCCCTGCAATGGTGGGGGTGGGGTGGAGAGGACCGGAGGGTAGAGGAGCAGCTTGTGCTAATGGACCCTGACTCCAGAAATGGCATTTTCTGGAACAGAGAGGAGCCTCATGTGGCTGGAGGAGTCTCTCTGGTGGCCTGAGATGAGGCAGGGACCACCTGCCACCTTCCATTCTATCTTGGGTCTCCCTCTTGCCCCCAGGAAGCCAGCAGAGCAGCCAGGCCAGATGTGGACATGAGCCCGTATCTGTGTGTGGGTTCCATTCAGGGCAGCTCTCTACTCCAGCCAAGGGGCAGGTGACCAGTGACATCAATGACTGTTTCTGCCTCCTGCCGGTTGCCTCCATCTTTGAATGGGAGACCTGACTTCAGTTCCTGATCTTGTCCCTAAGCTCTCCTCTCCATGAGGAAGCCACGCTTGGCCTTCTCTGTCACCTGTCATTTGAGTGACCCCCTGCTGTCACAGAGGAAGAAGGCAGAGGGATGGGAGGTCCATCACCAAGTGTCCCAAGATAAGCCGAGTTTTCCCACCTGAGGTCAACCTTGGCCCACAAACCTTCCTTTATTTACTTTGGTCTTTGCTCCAGAACTCTGGTAGCAAGCTGCCTGGAATGAAATGTGAAGAACTCAAGATAATAATAAAATCAATTGGACTGTTTCCCCAGTAATTCTAGAGGCTGATGCATCATTAATGTTAGTAATACAGTGCCTGTCAGATCACAAACTTCTCAATAAGTGTGCAGCTGGCAAGCTCTGATAGAAATTGGAGGCAAGCAGAGAATGAGATTTGGGGCCTTTGATATATGGGGTGTCAGCCGTGTGGTGAAGTTTTTATCAATTTCTGTCACTTTGGGCCTTTGTGCTCACTACATATGTGGTCTTCATGACACCTCTGTGTGAGCTGCCTGGATGCTAACTGCCCCCCGACCAGGGTGAGGAGGAACAGCTGCTGGAGGGGCCTTGACATCCAGGCCTGGAAATTACTGAGAGCTGCTCAGGTGACAAGCACAGGCTGGATGGGCAAAGCCAGAGGCCTTTGGGCCTGACCCCATGGGTCACTCAGCCACTCCACAAGCATTTATTGGTCCTGTTGGGTCCATGACACTACTGGGCCCTGCCCTGGGGGGCTGCAGGAACTGCTGTGGAAGTCTACGGCTTGGGGAATCGGAAACAGTCAAGTGGTCATTTCTTCCTGAGATTGAGGGGCAGAAGGCAAGTGGAGGGAAGGCTTAGGTCCGTGGCAGTATCTGCTCGTAGACAAGTGGGGAAGGGGCATGCTCAGGACCCTGAGCTTGACTGAGGAGTTTGATGAGGCTGAGCCCCAGCAGCAAGGGAGAGAAGGTTGGAACCTTCCTGGGGGCAGCGTCGCATGGCGATTAATGCGTGTTCTCCAGAGTCAGCCTTCTGGGGTTGCATCTCAGCTCCCCTTTACCACGGGGAAGCTGCAGAGAAGAGACTCCATCAGAGGGGGTACAATGGGCGATGTCGCAGCGGAACCACCCACCTGGAGGGTCTTGGGAGCACAATGCGTTAGTCCCAGTACAGAGCCTCGCACAGGGCCTGGTTCCTTGTCTGCACCTGACCTTGGCATTACTTCTGCTCAATTATCAGTTAACCCTTGGGTGACTGAGAGCCTGACAGCTGAGATTCAGAGGCAGAGCAAGGCATCCCAGCTCACAGAGCTGCTGCTGAAGCCGGGAGGTGGTGGCGTGAGGACGGGGTCTGGGAGGCCGCTAGGTCTGGGGGTTAGCTCGCAGGTGGGCAGTGGGTGGGCTCAGGTCTCGCTTTCTAGTGGCCCCAGGGCCTGGGGAGATTCTGAGTGGCCTGTGGGACCTGAGGGTGGAGCTTTGGAGTCTGGCTGGGGAAGGGCTGCTGCTTCTGTCAGATGAGCCCCTTTGTTTGCACATCCCAGCAACGCGTTGGGATCCAGATGCTTCTGGGTGACCCCTGCCAGGGGTCAGGCCCTGAGAGCCAACGGCCTCCTTGACACCCACCCCAGAGCCACGGCCTGGGAAACCAGAGGGAGAGGACCCCTGAGCGGTGGGAAGGCTTCGGGGGTGTTCTGATGCTGCCACAGACCTGTTAGGGACCCGCACTGGAGGCCTGGAGTTGGGAGTGCCTGTGCTCCCCAGAGGCTGGTGCTCCCCGAGGCCCCCTGGGTTCAGGACCCCTCACTCCTCTGAACCGGGCCCCCCCCAGTCTGCCTTTACCATGTTGCTCCCTCGTGGCTTCACGGGCACCCCAGGACTTGCTCACTGGTTCTGCATTGTTTGAGAGGAAGGCAAGGTGGTGAGGTCTCCTGGGGCCTCAGGAAAGAGGAAGCAGTCTTGTTAGATGGGAGTGTGCAGACGACCCAGGGGCCTGTACCACACTACAGGCGAGGAGAGGTGGCAACTGGGCCCAGGCCTGCCCCAGGCCCCCTGCCCCTGTCGGAGCCTCCATGACCCCTGTGGGTCCTCCTGCTGCTGAGCCTGGAGCACTGGCGCTTGTCTGGTTGGGGAAGAAGGCTGGCTCTGCGTCTAGCAGGTGACGTGCCTAGAAAAATCCCTCTCCATAACTCTCCCTGCCCCCCTGCCTGTGGCTTGGCTTTAGAGGAAGTGTCCCCTTGTGGGAGTGGGAGCTGGGGGTGGGGTGGTTGGGGAAGGCTGAGGGGAAGCTGTAAGGTGCAGTAGCTGTAAGTGCTTCAGAAGGAGCAGGTGGCCCTCTTTGCACTACCTGGAGGGCCTAGTCCCAGAAGAGCAAGGGTGCTGGCTGGTGCCACCCTGGTCGAGTCCTGCCACTACTGCTTATATGGCCTTTACAGCCCCTCTGAGCGCCCCTCAGCTCCTCTGAGCCTCAGTTTCCTTATCACCAAAATGGGGATCCTCCTACCCACCTGATTGGAGGTGTGGTGGGTATGCATGTGATCCTCAGTGCCAGCCTTGTCCCAGACTCTGGGTGACCTGTCCTGGCCTGACCCCAGGAGCTCAGAGCCTCACTAGAGAACAAGACAGGCCTGTGTTCCTACAGCAGGAAGGCCCCATGGCCACCATGAGGGGCCTGCCGTGGGGAGTGGTTCAGATCAGGCTGCAGGGGAAGGGCATTCAGTAAGGCTTCCCATAGGAGGTGACCTTTGAGCTGCACCCCAAGAATGAGCCAGGGAATGTTTAGCAGAAAAGGAGCAGCGGAGACATGGGGCCTTGGTGGATGGGAAGCAAGGCTAGGTTGCTCAGCGGGGATCTGATCACACCCTGGAGGGCTTTAAATGCCCTCCATGCCTTAGAGTTTACCTTTGGAGCAGGGTCAGTGAGAAAAGATTTGGGGTGAAGAGTGATGGAGCCAGACCTGACTGATAGAATGATCACCATGGGGGCTGGCTGGAGGGTGTCCTCACAGGGGCTCTAAGGAGGTCTGACTGCCCAGGGAAGGGGGTGCCTGGTGCTGGCTGGGCCTGGCTACAGCAGTGCTGTGTGAAGGCTGGATGGTTGTTGGTGGTGGTGTTCAAGGGGAGTGGATTCCAAGCGCCAAGGGATGGGGGATGGGTGCCCTTGGTCTTTGGGGCTTCTGCATCCAGAACCCTCAGGCACTTGCTTAACTGTGCAGGTGCCAGGCCTCACCCCAGCATTTGGAAACCGGCTTGAGAACTGCAGGTCTGATGAGGAGCACAGAGACAGGGTGTCTGAAGGGGTCCCAATAGGACAGGAGCCTCTGAAGGGAAAGAGTGGAGCTGATTGCAGACTCTTGAAAGGATACAGGGAGGAGCTACATGGGGTGGAGTGGGCTGGGCAGAGGAGAGAAGAAGAGTTAATTCAGCAAACAGGTACAGAGTGCCCTTCCTATGCCAGCCCTTGTAGGTGACAGGGGTGGGCAGCCCTCCTGACTGTCCAACCAAGGGAGGCACACAGCACTGGCTACATACTGAGCTCACAGTACTGGAGAAGGAGCCAACTGACTCAGTCATCTGGGATGAGTGGGAAATTCCCAGGTCAGGAAGTGAGGGAAAAGCATCTGAGGCACAGTGAACAGAACTTGCAAAGACTCTGTTGTCAGAGGAACACAGCCCTGAAGTTCAGGCTAGTGGGCCTGGACTAAGTTTTATCTAGGAACAGCAAGTCAACCAGACTCCCTAAGTCAGAGAAGAAAGGCCTGAGTCTGTGAGATCTTGGGAGGCTGAGGTCCTTATCCTGGTGGGTGTTTGAGGGGGAGGGGGAGTCATCAGTGGTTGCTGGGCTCTCCCTGCCCGAGAAGGGTGACAGAGCAATGTGCCAGCCCTCTGACAGCCTGTGTGTTTCTTTCTTGCATGACCACATTCATGGGAGCTGGGGAGTCAGAGAAGGGCCTGTTTGTCCAGAGGGAGAGGCTGCCTTTGGGCAGGTGACTGGCACCTGCCCCTCCAGTGCCAAAGTCCATCTGAGTGCACCAGGGCAGGGAGGGAGGGTGGCCAGGCGATAGCCTTGGCAGGTGTGCCCTGTCATCCTGCGTGAAGACAAACCAGGGGCCCCCAGGGGCCAGCACCGTCCCCACACTGCTACCTCCTCCCGAAGACACACACACACACACACACACACACACACTCTGAAGATGCACCATCAGCCCTCCCCATTCTGAGGACATGACGTGAGGAACCAGGAAGGTGTCAATTACTGACAGCCACAGCATACCGAGGTCACTGAGGACCAGAGAGGGGAGGTGACCCGCTCCAGGTCACACAGCAAGTTAGACCACCAGTCGGCTCCCAGGCTCTCCCGTGACACCATGGCCCCAAAGCTTTGGAAGGAACTGACTGGACCCCCACATGGCTCAGGATCTGGCCACCTTCAACTTAGCTCCTGCGTTAGCTGTGTCTCCAAGCCCCGGGAAGAGGGGTTGTCTGCCAACAGTAAGCGCTCTCCTGATGGAATCAGCTTTTGCGACTTCTTTATTCCCCTCCAACCTAAAACAACCCAGGGAAATAAACCCAGAAAAGCTCCGATCCTTGCGTGTGCTGGGCCAGCGTTCCCCAGCCCGAGTATAAGACATACAATGGGAAGCGCGGACCTAGTAGAGTCCTGAACCCCTCCTGACAGGGAGGCAGAAATCCCAGTTCTGGAAGCATGTAAACAGGGTTATTTTTAGCCTTGGGAGGGCTGTGGGTGCAGCAGCGTGACCTGCATTTGGCTCAGCCCCCTCCTCCTGCCCCACCCAGCAGAAGGGCCTTCTGTGCCCCTCTGCCCTCTCTCCCACCAGCCTCAGGGCTGGGCCAGTGAATTCTAGGGTCCACCAAGAGACTGAGCCGAGTGGCGAAGTCTCAGGGAGGCTGCCCACAGCCAGGAGCTGAGGCCAAGACCAGCTCACAAGGGGGCAGGATGTGGTTTGCAGAGAGGCGACATTTCACGTTACAAGAGAGATCCTGGAGCCACACAATTTCATGCCTTTTTCCATGGGTTCTTAGTCCCTAATCCTGTCCCTTCCCCAGTCTGGGCGTCAGGAGGCCTGGTCCCCAAAGAATGTGCTGCCGCTTTCGCCATGGTGTGCTCTGATGGGTGTGACAGCTCTCAACATCTCATCCACACCCTCATCCTTGAAGTGGACTCGTTCCCTACCTGGCTGGTGGGAGTTGAGCGTGAGCTTAACAAGGTCGTGGCGGGTCATTCATTCATTCGGCAAACACTCAGCATTGATTTTGTGCCAGACATTCCTCTGGCCACTGGATATAAAACAAGGAGCCAAGCTGATATGGTACTGACCCTCCTGGAGCTAACATCATTAGGGTCGGGGCCAGAGAGCGATAATAAACAAGCACTTGCATAAACAATAATCTGCTTACAATGTGCAATATAGGACTAATACAGAGTGATGTGTTAAGGAGTGATTGAGGTGAGGGCGGTGGGCTTCCCAGGTGGCGCTAGTGGTAAAGAGCCTGCCTGCCAGTGCAGGATGAGGGTTCAATCCCTGGGTCAGGAAGATCCCCTGGAGGAGGGCATGGCAACCCAATCCAATATTCTTGCCTGGAGAATCCCATGGACAGAGGAGCCTGGCGGGCCATGGGATCACAAGGAGTCAGACATGACTGAAGTGATTTAGCGTGCACGCACACGTGGAGTGAGGGAAGAGGGCACTTATTTCAACAAGAGCAATTAGAAAGGAACCCCTGAGAAACAAATAAAACAGAGCCAGTCACAGTGGAGAGAGAAGGTGGTTAGAGGGAAAGACAGGTGCAAAGTCCCTGGGGCAGGAAAAGAGGCTGGAGGGCAAGCAGTATACTTGGTACAATGGGCAGGGGCCAGATGAACAGGGTATGTGGTCCACGGGAAAGCCTTGGAGAGAACTGAAAACAGGAAAAGATTTGCTTTACAGCTATAGGGAAAAGCAGGAAGGAAGTGAGAATGGGAAGTCCTTTGCCCTTGCCCAGGGAAAGGAACTGGCAAGCGGTGGGCAGATTAGAGCACAGGAAAGGTCAACCATGGAGGTGGCAGATGGTTCTGAGAGGGAGCCTCAGAATTAAGGATGGCTCCTTAACTTTGGGATTTGATGGCTGGACTGTGGGGAGGCGAGGGCAGTTGGTCAGAAGGGGCTGGTGCCCAGAGAGTGGAGGGAGAGGAGGACCTGGGGCGGGGGAAAGCTCTTCTAGACGATGCACTGGGGATACCTATTCAAGCTCGAGTGGAGAGGGTCACTTGGGCAAGGGGGCGCCCCAGGGCCCAGGCTGGCACAGCGCTCCTCCCCAGGAGCGCTCTGCCAGCCTCGAGCCAGGCTGTGTGGGCGGGTGCTCCTTCGGGGCCTGGCCTGGGGTTTCATCTCAGTGCCTCATGGACAAAGCCCTTCCGGCTGACTGGTTTGGGTGGGGATGGGCAGCTCCTGCACTCGGTTCAGAGAGGCCTGAAGGCTCAGCCCCAAAGCCTCAGCTGGACGGACCACAAGGCGCCCTTCTGGGGCACACTGGCATACCTTTGCCTTTGGCTGAGCCCTGGGTGTCACTACCACGCCTCGTCCCAACTGGATTGATGTCTTATTGTGAAGTCGCAGCGGCCCCCCACGCATCTGGATCAGGATGTCCAGGACAGTGGAAGTAGCGATATGCTTAGGATTTCTCACAGCAAACTCGGTTCCCCTCCCTTTTGTCATCGGTCAGCTGTGTGACCCCAAACATGCCCCCTTCCCTCCCCTCTCTGGGCCTCGGAATTCCCATCTGAGACACCAGGATGGAGCAGGAGGTCCTCAGGCTCCTATAAGAACAATGCCTCCAGCTTTGATCGCAAGGTTTGGTATGGAGGGTCGTGGTGTGAGCAAAGGTCTGGCGGCTGCACTGTGGAAACATTTCACAGGGACCTGGGGAGTAGACGAGTGTGGCATAGAGGTCACCGGAAGCCGGAACCCCCGGGTGCCTGTGGAGGGTCGAAGGGCCCAGCTTACCATACCAGCGATTGTGCCTGCAGGAAGCTCTCTAGACTTTTTAAAGCCTTGGTTTTGCCATCTGCCAAATGGGAGTGATAAACATCGCTGACCTCAGAGGGGTGAATAACTGCTGTGGGACCACGAGGAGGCCTCAGCTGAGCCCTTGCTCATGGAAGATCTTCAGTTTCTGGTGGCTGCCCTCTCCCTGGCCCTCTCCAGTTTGCAGCCAGAATCCACATTTCAGGGGCGGGCACTTTTGCTGTTGGGGCTTCCTGTGAGAGCCACAATCCTGGGCCTGGGAGTCCTGCCAACCCTAACCGTGGAGGCAGGGAACCTCGCTGTGGCCTTGGGGACCAACCCACTGGCCATGGCTTCCTTAGCGTCAGCAGAGGCACGCTGGGGCTTTAACCCAAGGTGCGGAGAAGTTCTGAAATCACTCCAGGTTTGTGTTTATTTCTCAAAGAAGAGATGGGTTTTGATTTCCTATCAGCATTGATGTGGTTGCTGTTGTGTTGTGTGTGTGTGTGTGTGTGTGTGTGTGTGTGTGTGTTGTAACTGCTCCGGGTTTTAGAGCTGTGGTAGAAAGTGAGGAAAATAGCAGATGCTGTATCCATTTGCCACCAAACTGTCTTGAAATGCTATAAATATTTTCTAAAAAGACTAGCTTCCCGAGCCCGACGTGTTAGTTATCTCCTCCCCGAAAAACTGATTCCCCGAAAATTAAGACAAATCACCTCTTAAATCACTGTTGCTAACCTTAGGTGTAAAGACCGTTACCGAGCCAGCCGCGGGCCAGGCCAGCTTCCGCGCCGCCTAAGCGACTCCACGTGCACTGAGGCCGAGGTGGCGGCAGAAGGGGAAGACCCTTGTGCTCAGTCGGGAGGCTGGCTTGGCCACTCACTGCCGTGTGACCTCAGGCTGGTGGGCTCACCTCTCGGAGCCTCTTGTGTCCTTATCTGTGTCACAGAGACATATCACCCACCACCTCTGAGAGCTGGTGCTGCCGCTCCTCAGACGTACCCACTGGTGAACATCAGGATTCAGCTGCGGCATTCATCACAGCTTGAGAAAATCCTTCAGCCCCCGGCCCTGTCCAGCCCCCTGGCCGTGTGAAGGGCAGCCTCCAAGTCCCAGGCCCCTTGCTTCTCTCTCTCTCTCTCTGTCTCCCACAGAGAGAGCTGGTGAGGCTTACAGCCTCTAGCAGGCAGGGAGCAAAGTAATGCCAGTGTTTCCTCTCTCTGCGTTTGTTTTCTGTTTAACTTCTGTTTGTGGTGAGTGAGGCTAATTTCATACTTAGAGTAATCTTACAAAGTTGTGGTTTTTTTTTAAGAAATGTATTTTCGCAAAATCTGTGAGTGGATTTCAAGACAAATATTAAGCGAATGGCAGGCTAGACGGCAGAAGGCAATGACAGAAGCCAGAAGGACGTTAGGAAGCATGGTGGGGCAGGGGGCGGGTCTGCACCCAGGGGGTCCCTTTTCTTTCCTGTTCACCTGTGTGAACTTTTTATCTCCGTTACCCTTATGTCTCCTCGTAGAGGAGTGGCAGGGTGCTGGGAGAACTTTGGATGAGATCTCTTGCGACGGCACAGTGTTTGGAGGTGACCACTAACTCCACAACACAGTCCTCCTCTCCTGGGATCCAGGCCTCACCTCCACCAGGTGTGGACAAGCCTCAGCAGGTATCGCGGCCCCTCCCCTCACAGAGATGTCAGTTACTCTAGGTCTTGTGTGACAGTTGATCTGATAGTTCGTCTGCTCTAAGCTATCTCTGTGAGTGGAAGGCAAAATGGCCAGAAAATACGTGTCATGGGTTCAGACTAGGTCTCTGAATTATAGGCTGTGTGACTGCAAGCAAGTCACTTGCTAACTCTGGGCCTCAATCGCCTCACCTGTAAAGTGGTGGTATTGGGGCTGCCTCATCTACTGGCCAGCTATGAAGGCAATGAATGGTAGAGTGAGAGTTCTGAGGATCATGTCAGGACACGACCGTGATGTGTGCCTGGGTGCCTCCCACACCCCCACCCCGTCACGGCCAGCCCAGGGCTGCACACAGGGTAGGTGCCCAGGAAGTGCCTTGACCAGACCCAGAGATCCATGTGCTGCCAAGGTTTCAGGTCCCTTGTCCATTGTTCTTGGGGTTCCTAACAGAACATGTATACAGGTTTCTGGTTTGGAATCCTGGCTGCTGTGTAGTCAAACATCATGATGTGTATTCCACTCACAGAGATCGCTCAAAAATCTTTATGTATTCTGCTGTTTAAGTTTTATCCATTCATTCATTCATTTGGAATCTTTGTAGCCTGGTAGATAAGACCTCTGAAGCCAAATGGTCTGCTTTGCATTTCATCTGCTTCCTGGCCATATGCCCTTTGGCAGATTCCTCTCTTTGGCTTCCCTGGTGGCTCAGATGGTAAAGAATCTGCCTGCAATGTGGGAGACCCGGGTTTGATCCCTGGGTCAGGAAGATACCCTGGAGAAGGAAATGGCAACTCACTTCAGTATTCTTGCCTGGAGAATTCCACGGACAGAGTAGCCTGGCAGGCTCCAATTCACGGGTCACAGAGTCGGACACAACGGAGTGACTAACACTCATTTTGTTTGTGCCTCAGTTTTGTCACCTAGGAAATGGGCATAAATGTCACATGGGGCTGTTGTGACGATTAATGGGTTAGCAGTGCCTGGTGCAGTGAGTTTCTCGAGGGCGAGCTGACCATGCTCACCCCTTTGGGCAGTACGCGGGCTCCCCTGCTGCGCTGGGCACTGAGGAATCATCGAGTCCTCTTGGCTCTGCTGCAGGCTAAGGTGAAGGTTGAGGAGAGATGGAAAGACCAAGTGGTCTGTTCTTGTGGTAGGCAGAGAGAGTCCTGCCCAGAGCCTTGGCGCAAGGTAATTGTCTACTGTTCGTCAGCTGGGGAGCCAGCTCCCCACGTCTGTCTGTCTGCCTGTATGTCTCTCCTCTATGCATCCGTCTGTGCAGTGCAGTATAAACAGCCCCTCCCCGACATACAGCCACCAAGGATCTGCTCGCAGGCCTAGGGGGTGACACCCTAGCCCACCTGGAAACCCCTGTGTTCTGCTGCTGGGGCATGGAGCCCAGCTTTAATCATCCTCCCTCCACCACTAGACACAGATGGTTGTATTATTAATAGTCATAATTAATCAGCATCCACGGAGGCTCTTTTCCCTGGGCTTCAGATCCTCAGGGCAGGCAGCCCCAGGAGGTCTCTCCCCAGTCAGTCCTCACTTTACAGATTGGAAAGTGGAGCGCGTAAGGCCAGGAAGAAGGAGGTAACTCTGGGGAGGACAGCTGGGAGTGCCCCTGGGCTCACAGCCCAGGTCTGGTGCAGCACCCCAGTGTTCCTGCCCAGAAGTGGGCTCTCCACAGCCCCCAGCCCCAGCCCTCCGAGGTCCTAAGGCGTTAGACACTGGGAGAAGCCTTCAGTGCTCGGAGTGGGAGGGCAGCACTCAACCCAGGGGGTGAACTCAGGAGTCTGGGGCCAGGAGCAGAGGAAGAAAGGTAGAATGGGAGGAAAGGCCAGGGGGAGGCAGGGATTGAGTGGGAGAGGAGGTCTGACTGCAGGAGGAATGAGCCCCTGCCCTTAGGACAAGGCAGGCAGACACAGGGCAGGAGGGGGTGGTGGCACAGGGTGGAGGGGGTGCCACACACCATGTCCCCTCCAGCCCCCACCCCAGCGGTGGGCCTGGGCCTGATGCCAGCTGCTTCTCTGTTCTAAGCACAATGTCCTAGAGGTCGTGATTTAGCGCTGGCGGCAGGCTGCTTCCTGATTTATGGGCCTGCTCTGGACAGGCCCAACCCCATGAGCACAGCGGCTGCCACAGCTTCCTGCGTGGTTCTGCAGATGGCCACCCGCCCACCTGCTCCCCGCACCCGCTCTCATGGGCCCCAGAGCTGCAGGGGCCCTGCCCGTGCGTCAGAGCTGTCCGCGCCCTGCTCGGGCCCCCCAGATGCCCTGAGCGCAGCTGTGTGCTGTCCTGGGTGTGAGTGTGTACACTGATGAACACGTGTGCCCAGGTGCCTGCAGACACTAGTAAGAGAAGTGTACATGCACGTGTGTGGCTTATGTCAGGGTGTGATAGGGCATGCCTATGGACTTGCAGCTCCCCTTATCCTGTTTTCCTCGGATGGATGCCATCCACCCTTAACACCTGCAGATGGTGACCCGTGTGGCTGGCAGAGATGTCTCAGCCTGATCACTAGACTCATCAGTAAGACTCCACCATGGTAAACAAGTCCTGAGTGCCTCCGCCCAGGAGTCCTGCGGGGAAATGGAGGTGGGATCTTCCTCAGAGCAGCTCATCTTTCTGCCATCCCCGCAGTGTGAGGCTGGGACGGGGGGACACAGCCTGCATCCCCAGGCCCCACGTCCTGCCCCTCAGTCACCTCTCTCCACCGTGCTCACAAGCCTACACTTACTCAGGCCCAAGCCTTGGGGACAGCCCTATGTCATGGGTCAAGCAGATCAGGGCACAAGCCCAGGCTCTGTCCCCAGCATGTGGGACACGCTCCCTCTGCCTCTCTCATTCTCAACATTTTCCCATCTGCAAAATGGCTTTAACAACAGCCACTTAGTGGGGTTGTTGTGAGGATTAAAGAGGTGTAAAAGCTGATAAAAAGTCAAGGCCTTGCCCCGTGAAGCCTCAGCTTCCCCATCTATGGTGGCTCTGATGGGAAAGAATCTGCCTGCAGTGCAGGAAGCCTGGGTTCAGTCCCTGGGTTGGGAAGATCCCCTGGAGAAGGGAATGGCTACTCACTCCCAAGGACAGAGGAGCCTGGCAGGCTATAGTCCATGGGGTCACACAGAGTTGGACACGACTGAGCGGCTGTCACACACACACACACGCACACACATAATGGTAATAATAACCCTCACTGGCCATCTCATAGGGCTACTTTTAGGATCAGATGAGAAAAGGACTTTGTGAAGAGAGTGGGGTCGTGACCACAGGGCACATGGCGTCTTCCATCTCTGAGCGCAAGACAAGGGGCTCAGAGTCCCTGGGGTTAGGTTCTGTGTGGGGATCCAGGTCAGATGCTCCATCTGAATCCCCAGCTGCCACACTCCAGCCTTGGGACGTGGGCACATTACCCCATCTTCCTCCACATCTCTAGGAGCTGTGATTGCTCCTCTTTCAAGCAGTCATATTAACAGTAGGTACCTTGCGGTGGGATGGAAGGATTCATGAGAAATGTGTGTCAAGCTCAGCACAGAGCTTAACACAAAGCAAATGCTCGAGTCAGCAGTATTCTTATTTTTGCCAGCTTTATTGCCACGCAGGTGGACACTAAGTTCAGAAACACGGGTGAACAATGTATTGGCATCATATTACAATAGAATCTGTGTTTCGAGACTTTGTCTCCATCAGTCCCTACCCCAGAAGAGTTCGGGCGCCTCTTTAGGGCAGTTTGGAGGGGCTATGATGAAACTGCACCCTAGCCTGCAGGATGGTCCCCTAAGGTGGAAGGTGGTCAGTGCTGACCTCTGCTGCCTCCTGGGAATCTGGGTGCCAGGCCCCCTACAACTCCCTGGCTCTCCAGTGGGAGTCCAGCAGACATGTCTAAACCTGCCTGAACTGCACCCTCGCTGGCCAGAAGCCCTGAAAAGAGGCCTGGAGCAGGACTTGATGTTGTCCCTGAGCCGGGTGAGGACCAAAGACCCCACTGCCAGCCAGGTGCTCACCCTGCTGGCTGCAGACTGAGCCTGTGGGCAACCCCATCACGCGTGGGTTCCCCAACCTGTGTTCCGCCTCATACCAGCTGATGGGGTTCAGGAGAGGGGCCACGTCCCCATCACACTGAAGGAATGAGCCCATGCACCCAGGCCAGGGCGGGCAGGCACAGCCAAGGCAACAGGCGCTCAGAGCTGGCGGGCCACGGTGGGCCCAGATAGGCAGGATGGAGAGAAGGCAGGTCAGACTGGAGCCAGACCTTGAAGGACGAGGGGACTTAGCTCACTGAAGAGACAGCACTCCAGAGGACAGAAGTGTGTGGCAAAGCTTTGGAGTCATTCCTGGGGAAAGGCGTGCCCTCTCCCATAAGACATCTGGGCCGCTCCGGTCCAGATGGCCTCGCCTGTCAGTGACCAGTGGCCATGGGGTGAAGCAGATGGCCAGCGAGGGGGGGCCGCCCTCAGGCCTGAGCCAAGAGAGGCCAAGTGGCCCACACAGGCCAGAGCCCGAGACCTTGGCACCGGTCACTCGGAGCTCTCGACTCGAGAGTTAATGATTCATTTGTGGCCAATTTCTGCTGGCCTTTGCCTGGAAATTCCCAAGCCTGCCCCTTCCCTTGGCTCCGGGAGCTCCAAGAGTACAGTCTCATTTACACTTGGCGGAGGACATCACCCCCACTATCCAGGGAATGGCTTTTACAATTACAGCTATAGTGATGCTGGTTAGCCCTTAGGAGAAACTGATTCTGACCTACAGGCTGGGGGCTGGGGTGCTTGTTGAACTGTAGTGAAGTTGAGGCCCCTCTCTGACCCCCTGGGCAAGGTGCTGACAGAAGGAGCCCTGTTTGCATTCATGGTGCTCCACATTGAGGGCAGAGCCGATGCAAACAGAAACCAGTCTGGTGTAATGTGAAAAGTGTGACAACAGTTACAAAGGGAGACATGGAGCTTGACCTGGAGTAGGACTTGGCTGTAGGAGAGAGAGCAATGACATGTGCAAAGGCCCCAGGGCATGAATGGGCAGGGGAGATTGAGTCGTTCTTCTCTGGCTGGAGCAAAGAGGCTGCAAGAAACTTCTGGAAGTTCAGACACAACTCCCAGGTGAAGGACTTAGCAGACTTGGGGGTTTGGCAATGGGAGGTGCTGGCAGTGGGGAGTCAGGGCTGCTGCCTGAATAGGGATAGGTGTGTATGATTGGAATTTGGGGGGTTCACTTGCCCGTGTGTGTCTTGATTCTGCCGGTCAGCAAACCTCCCTTGACAGCCTGCTCTGTGCCCACTCAGGCCCAAGCCCTACACAGGTGTGGTGGTGGATGAGAGGGAACAGATGCGTGCAGCGCTCCAGGTGGGGTGGCAGGGACCCGGCAGAGCCGTGTGCCGCTGGCAGATGTACGGGTCTGTGCAGAGGCCAGGTGGGCTGCTGACGTTTTCAGACTCGCTGAGCCCCGTTGTCCCAAGTCTTCAGGTGAGCGTGGTGGCCTGTTCAGGTCGTCTTAAGGAACTGCATGTTCCTGGCAGACTGGAGAGACAGCCTGGAGGTTAACCCTGTCCCCTCAGACCACATGGTCTTCCCGAAGGTCGAGTGGGTATCTGTCACTCTGCACACACACAGACTGAGGCCCAGAGAGGCCAACGCTGATGACAGCACTCAGGGCCCTGGTCTCCCAGTCCTTAGCTGGCAGTATGCATGTCACCCCCCCACATCCTCCTCCACCCCTGCTGCAAATTTAAGAATATTTCCCCAAACCAGGCCAAGTATACAGCAGCCTGGTCCTCCAGGTTGAACAGTCCCAGGCTTGGGGAGGGGGCTTCCGTTCATGTCTTTGCAACTTTGCACATGTAGTTTCTGATTATTTCTTGACAGTCCCAGGCGTTGGTGGTAAACAGCCACTCTCCCCAGAATGTTTCCCCGCGACAGCAGCTTTCTCTGGAGAGGGTGCTATCAACACTTGGCAGGGCCTCCTCCCAGCTCCCGGCTTGGGCTCCTGAGCAAGGAGAGCTCCTGAAAGCCGTTCAAGAATGCCCTGCTCTCCTAGGGGGCTGGGACTGCAGGGTCCTGGCGGGCGTGGGCCTGGCCTCTTTGTTCCCTGCAGGAGCCAGCAGCCTGGCCTGGCCTCAGAGCCTCAGATGGCCCCTGGTTGTGGACGGTCCCCGAGCAGAGAGGTGGGGAGGTATCGGGTGTCCGCTGGCTCCCACAGCCCTGGTGCCCTGGTCCTTGGCACAGATCGGCGACGGGAGGGAGCCCGAGGACAGCTCTGCCAGGCCTGTCTGTGGCCGGGAGAGGAGTGGTGCCCCGGCCCTGCCGCCTCCGTGGTCTGCGTCACGCGCTGGCTTAGGTGTCCTGAGTCAGACCAGGAAATGGATCTGCTGTGTGGGGGTGGAGGTGCCGCTGCCCTGGGCAGCTGGGGTGAACCCCAACCTCCTGCCCGTCAGCGCTCAGTGGGGGCCTGGCCTCATGCATCACCCCCCTGGCCTGGCCTGGATTTGACCAGGGCCTGGAAGAGAGGCTGAGGTGACGACCGGCTCCCTGCTCCACACACTGTGGCCCAGCCCCTAAGCCTACACAGCCAGTACCTGCAGGGCTGTTGACAGGATGGAATGCTCGACTCAGGCTCAGCGAGGCTGCGGACCTCTGCCGGGGCTGTACAGCTTTCCTGGGATGCCCTTCCCAGGCTTGTGCTCTGGGTGAGAATTTACCCAGGAATGACTTCGGTGGCAAAGCCTTCCTTAACAGCCCCACTGCAGCCAAAGTAGTTCCCTTTTCCTTGGAGCCACCCTCGGAGTTGACCTCCATGGCAGCTCCTATCACAATGTAGTATAACCACGTTTTCCTTCAAAGGGCTCCCTCCCACCTTTGCCTGCGTGAGTGCTTTGAGGCTGATTTATCTGTGCACTTTGCATGCCTGGTGTATACTAAACGCTCAATAAAAGCAGGCTGGATTTAATGAAGGGGGTTCCTGAAAGCGGTATCAGAGTGTCCTTTTGTTAACAATGTGGTGAAAATGGTGGGGGGTGGTCAGTTGGGAGGCTGACCGCCCCCCACCCCCCACCAGACCCCCGTCACAGACTCTGCCTGCCTGGGTAGTAGCTGGGGGCTGCGGCAGCCCCCTCCCCGCTTCCACGCAGCCAGAGCCTTCCTTGCCAGCAGGAGTCGGCTCCCTGGGCTGCCCGTGTGATCACTCTCCAGAAAACACCCCAGTGGAAACTGCATGAATGATTGATAAGAGCTGAGAGCTGTTTAATTTTTCCCCCTGTTTAATGGCTATCAATAATTTAATACGCTCTCTGTATGTTTTTAAGAAATAGCACCCATTTCGCCGTCTCCGGTTTAGCGGGCTAAATGATTTAAGTGTTGGAAATGTGCTCTGAGGATGAGGTTTGAGAGTCAGAGGAATCTGGGGGCTGGTGGGGCTGGAGGGAGGTGGGTTCAGAGCCAGCCAGTAGCATCTCGGCCTGGGTGTGTGTGTGTGTGTGTGTGTGTGTGTGTCTATGTGTGTGTGTCTATGTGTGTGTATGAAGGTGGGAGGGAGGGGGCGGGTAAAAGCCAGCGCCTTTCTGCTAAGAGCAAGATAATTGCTTTTCCGGGTCTCGCTGAGCAGCAGCTGAACAGCTGTCAACTCACCCCCTCCCCAGTGCTGAGCTTTTCTGGATAACTCTGGGGGGCCGAGGGGCGCTAGGAGGGAGCGGCTGCCGGTACCACCATGGGCTAGAACCGCCCTCCCCCTGACATCTCTGCCCCTCCTAAAGCTGTTAAATCATTTTTATTTTAATGGTGCAGTTAGTCTCCTGGCAGCCACATCTTCCAGATAGGGTAAGGGAGGTGTGGAGTGCGGGGCTCCAAATCACTCATCTCAAGGCCCAAAGGGACCTGGAAGGTCATCTGCCGGTGTTCCCCTCAAACTTTCCAGATGCTCAGGATCACCTGGGAGGACTTGTTAAAAATTTAAATTTCTGGGCTGCGTTCCAGACCCATAGACTTCCATTCTCAGGGGAGAGGCCTGGGAGGCTGTGGGTTTAACGAGCGGCCCCGGTGATTCTTATCATCAGAGGAGTTTGGGAAACACAGAGCTCAGCTCCAGTTCTGATGCTTCCCGTGCACCCGCGGCACCACTGTGCCACCGCGTCCACTGCACGCCTCTGTGGACGGGGCTCTCACCACTCGGAGACGGCACCCCCACTTGGGGACGATGTGCCCCAGTCCAGAGCTCCTTCTGTCATTAGTCTGGGCCCAGCCAGCTGCCCTCACAGGCTCCTCACGCCAAGTCACCTCTGCCACGAGACAGACCGAAGCTGCCCAGCAAACAGCCGGGTCTCCTGGAACCCTGTGTCTCGCCATCTCCCATCCTGAATGCTCTAGCTTCTCTGTGCCTCCTTGTTGGGCGAGGAGCATCCTTTTTAGTGAAAGAATCTGGGTACCAGGGAAAGCATGAGGGTGGAGATGGACTCTCCCCTCCAGGCCTGAGCGGCCCCTTCCCAGGGGCAGGTGGGCAGCAAGGTGCTGTGGGCTGCTATCGATGGCCTGCAGTGGCCACACCAGCCTGCTTGTGGCAGGCACCATCGCTGGCACAGTAGGGACTCTGAGGAGGCAGAAAGATTCCTCGGCCTTTCAGGGGCCAGCCCTCCCACAGGAAAGAAAAATGTGACTCATCAGAGACTGTTGACTAAGCTGATCTCTGGGATAAGAGCGGAGGGGGCTAAGGCCGGAGGGGGCTACCCCAGGGCCACACATCCATTGAGGACAATGCTGGAACTGCAGAGAGGGAATAGCAGGCCCAGAGAAGGGCATCTGGGACCGAGGCCCTGGTGCTCACCCGAGTCACAGTCACGGAGTCAATATATGGAAGGATTTTAGCAGAGCTGATGCCCACGTGTCTGACATTACCACTCTTCCATTGTTTCGGCAGAGACGCAGGGCTGACTGCCAGTCGGCCCTGCTGTGTACTTTATTTCACTAGATAATGAAGAGGGAAGGAGTAGTACCCTTTCACAGGTGTCACCATCTGGCTACAGAATGGGTGGCTTCTTAAGTCCTCCCCTTCTTTGTAAACCCTCTCTGAACCCTCAAATTTAGCCTTGTGCCCTTGGTCTACCTGGGAGAAACCAGGTTCCCAGGAGATGGTGACATATGACGCTTCTTGTGATCACCAGTTCTCCCTGTTCCCCTTCATCCCCAAAGCCTGGTTGATCATCACAGCTCCACTGCGGAGGTTGTGACCCTAGGGGAATAAATAGGACAAGGGGTGCCCTCTAACCCTGACAGGGCTCCCACTTGGAGAGTTCCAAGAGCTGGAGAGACTGAAGGACAGACTTAAATCTGTGGTCAGGAAATCCCAGCTCCAGAGAGATAGTTGTGTGAATATGGATACTTGGGCAAGGCAGTCAGGGAAGGCTTCCAGGAGGAGGTGCTTCCTGTCCTCAGCTTGAAGCTGGGCAGGAAGGGAGGGGCCTCCCCAGCACAGAGGTGTAAGGTGGCACTGTGAATGTGCAGAGGAGAGTGAGGTGAGGCCAGCAGGCCAGGGTGGGGCTGGATCTTGGCTGCCTGGGCAGAAAGCCGTGGAAGGTTGGTTTGTTTTTAGCTTCAGCTGAAGTATCACATCCGTGCTGAAACAGTGTGTGTATGCTAAGCTCAGCTCAACAGATTCTTACAAAATGAATACCCTCGTGTGACCACCATACAGATCAAGAAACAGAACATTCCAGATCCCGCAGAAGCCCCCACCACATACCCCCTTCCAATCACTGCTCCCCCAAGGATAATAACTACATTATCCTTACAATATCAGCAGCATACGATCAGTTATCTATTTCTGCCCCCAAAACCACCCCGAAACTTAGTGGCTTAAACAACTGCCATTTATTATGTCTCATAATTCTGTGGTTTGCCTGAGCAGTCCCTTTGCCAGTTTCCCTTGGGCTTATGTGACTCCAGTCACCCGAAAGGCCGGCTGGACAGGATGGTCAAAGATGGCCTCAGTCACATCTGGCAGGTTGTGCTGGCTATTGGCTGGGCAGCCTCACTTCTCCTCCATCCTCCAGTAAGGTAGACTGGCTTCCTTCCCTGGCCAGGCCACATTCCAAGAGGGCCCAAACCGGAAATAGCAGGATTTCTTGAGACCTAGTCTCTGTAAGTCACAAAATACTACTTTCATCAAGTTGTATGGGTCAAAACAAGTCTCGTGGTCAGCCTGGATTCAGGGATAGAGGATAGGCTCCACCTCTTTTTAAAAATATTTATTTTTATTTATGTATTTGGCTGCATGAGGTCTTCGTTGCAGTACACGGGATCTCTTAGTTGCAGCACGTGGGGTGTAGTTTCCTGACCCAGGATTGAACCCAGGCTCCCTGCATTGGGGTTGCAGAATCTTAGCCACCAGACCACCAGGGAGGTCCCTAGACTTCACCTTTTGATAGGAGGAGCTGCAGAGAATCTGCGGCCATAGTATTTAGTCTACCACAAGCTGGAGCAGTTTTGCCTGTTCTTCTCCTTGTTGTTGTTCAGCCACTAAGTCATGTCTGGCTCTGCTACCCCATGGACTGCAGCGCGCCGGGCTCCTCTGTCCTACACTATGTCCCAGAGTTTGCTCAGATTCTTGCCCATTGCATTGGTGATGTCATCTAACTATCTCATCCTCTGTCGTCCCCTTCTCCTTTTGCCTTCAATTTTTCCCAACATCAGCGTCTTTTCCAATGAGTCGGCTCTTCGCATCAGGTGATCTTTAAATAAATGGACTCCTTAATTAAGTATATTCTCGGTGCTTGCCTATTAGTGTAGTGGTAAAGAAATCAGGAGACATGGGAGACATAGGTTCGATCCCCGGGTCAGGAAGATCTCCTGGAGGAGGGCATGGCAACCCCCTCCAGTGTTCTCGCCAGGAAAATCCCATGGACAGAGGAGCCTGGAGGACTGTATAGCCCACAGGGTTGCAAAGAGTCAGACGCTACTGAAGTGCCTGAGGACGCAAGTATATTACCCATTGTATCTGGCCCTTTCGGTCAACACTATGTTCATGATACTTACCTGTATTGTTGGATATAGTTGTAGATTATTTGTTCTCGTTGCTGTGTTGTATTTCATTGTGTGGAGACACTGATTTATCCATTCTACAGCTGATGACCACTTGGGAAGTTTTCATTCTTGGGCCGTGTTGACTAGCACTGCTGTGAACATTCTAGTATGCATCACGGGGTGACCGCATGGACAGCTTTCTGTGGAGCTGAAAATGCTGGGTTGATGATAGACCACAGGCTAGGGGGTGCGTGCAAACTGTTCGAGGTGGTGACCATTACATGCCCCACCAACCCGTGTTTGGGAGGCCCAGAAGACTTCTATGGAGGAGAGTGAAGTGGTCAGTGGGGGTTTTAGAGAGGCCCTCCCAGCTGAATATGGGCTGGAGAGGTGTCTCTAACCCCAGGGTTCCCTGTAATGTCCCCTTTCTGGCCTGCCCCTGGCCTCAGGCCTCCGGCTGGGAAAGGAGGACCATCAGACCAGATGGCTCTTTTCTGAGTTTGATCTTCATTACTGCACTTTTTCCTATCCCATGGCCCTCCTACTGCCCTCCCTCTTTTACCCAGGATCCTCCTTCTACAGCTAGCTTCATCCCCCAACAATCAGGGAAGCTAGGTGCCTGCACGAACTGACACGTGGATACAGGAGGTGGAAGGGACTGCTATGGCTGCCTCTAGGCAGTGGATAAGACAAGGAGACTGGGCTTAATTTCTGGCCTTGCTCTCTCTTGCAATGGGAACTTGGGAACCCTGCAATGGGAACCCTTCCCTTATTGGGACCTCAGTTTTCTCGTATGTGAATTGGCAGAGAAAGGAGTCAACCTCCCCAAGTCTCTTTGCTCTCACCAACCTGAACTCTGGGTTCTGGAATCTTAACAGGGGCAAGGGTATGAAGAGGCCCGTGGAAAGCTCGGCAGGCTTCTGGACTTCAGGGCGCATGTCAATTGGCCCATTTTGTTCAACTTATTCACTGACTATCTTCACTGCCCCACTCACCCATCCATCCATCCATCCCTCCCTTCATTTATCCATCCAGCAGTCTCTGTGGCCTTGTGAGCCTCAGAGGACAGACATAAACTAGACCTCATTCCTGATGACCAGGAGCTCTGCTCACAGGGAAACCCGACCAATAGAAAGCTGGGGCGGGGGTTGCAGGGAACATGGTTAGCTGGACCCAAGCCATTGCAGGATGAACAAAGAAAGGAGCAGCAGGTCAGTGAGGGCCCCCTTGGAACTTCTGAGCAGAGTGAGGCTTTGAAAGACAGAGACATGTGGACAAGTGCTCCAGACAGAGTACCCGGCTTATCCAAAGGATAGGGTCCCTGGGGGACTAGGCTGACTGCACCACAGTGCAGTGGTGGGTGTCCCAGCATGGCTGCACTGCAGTACAGGGTACAGAGGAGCTGACCTTGGTGCTGGGGCCACTTCTGGACCTCTGACCTTTACTTGGAGTGGAGGAGGGGGGCAGCATCCGGTTTTAGGGCAGCTCCACTTCTGTGGGCCTGCTCAGTTCTCCAGGAGATGGCCAGAGGGGCCTGGGCAGGCAGGACCTAGAGGTGGGTGAAGAGAGTCGGGGCCCTCAGGCTCAGGCTTGGAGCTCACTGCACCCTCTCCTCTCTTCCACAGGACGTGCATCAGCTCTGTTCAGCCAGGTTGGACTGCTGGGGCCACAGCCTCCTTCCCCCGTGACTGCCTTTTCCTGACGCCCTTGGCAGCCTCCAGTCCCAGTGGTCAGCAGAGACCTTGGCAGGTAAGCAGAATGAGCTGGGCCCTGACCCTGGGTATCTGCAGATGTGGGGCTCAGCCAAGCGGCTGGTGCTGTTTCAGGGCCTAGAGAAGCAGGAGCTGGGCTGTCATCAGGGAGGAAGGGGAAGGGGTTTATTTCTTAATTTTCACTTCTCCTTGGCCTCCTCCTCTCAGAGGGAGCCAGAGAGTGGAGGGTTGCGGGGAGGGATATACCCTAGCCTGGCACTTGAACTTCAGGTTTTATCCAGTTGCCAACTCCCAGTGTAGTGCTGGGTAGCCCTGTCCCTTCACTTTTGAGAGCCTCAGTTCTCTCATCTAGCTCATGAAAATAATAATAATATCCTCTAACATTCTGAGCACTTAACTGTATGCCAGGCACTATGCTAAGTACTGTGCAGTTATTAACTCTTTTCATCTTCATCACAGCCCCGTGAGGTGGGTGCTGTTATCCTCCCCATTGTACAGGTGAGAAAACTGAGGTTTGTGGTCTGAAAGGAGCGTGCCCAAGGCCACACGCCTGGCTGAGCCCCTATGGGGCTCACTTCCAGGTCTGTGTGGCTCCAGTGTGCCAGTTCCTGACCTCTGGTTCATTCTGCCCCTGGCCTTGCGCCCTCTCTGCTGGTCTTTTCTTGTGGGTGGGCATCAAGAGATCATGGGTGTCCTCAGTTGGCTGGTGGGAAGTATGAGGTTAGGAAGGCTGCCATGCTGTGGGATGGGGATTAACATTGGAGTTTCATGTGAGTATGGGGAGGCTGAATCTAGGAGATCTTCTTGGAGGAGGTGGCCTGGGTTATGATCCAAAATGTGTCTGAGAGGACTAAGATTTTCCAGGAAGAAGATCATTTATAGTTACACGTGAACATGAGGTTTTCATCTGGAAGTATAGATACACATACAAGTCCCAGAGGGCTCTTCCACCCCATAGTCACACCTGTATCCATGAACACACGTGTACATGCATACTCCACACAGACAGTGTGTGCTTGTAAACCTGTCCTTGCATGCTAAGGGGCTACAGATGTGCGTTCCCACACGGCCGTGAATGGTTGTGTGTGCACAGATACATACAGAAACCCGCAGGGGCACGCTCCCTCTCACGCATATACACACAGACGTCACTCGTGCATGCTATAGACATACACGTGTACAAACAGACTTGCTGCACACACACGCTTATAGGTGCATGTGCACAAACTTCCGTGTTGGCTCTTTACACAGACAGACAGAGGTTTTCACGACACGTGGTGCCTCCACGCACACGCAGAGATGCACTCACATGCACACACAGGGAGGGATGTGTTCCAAGGAGAAGGGGCCGTGGCACAGGGGGCATGAGTTCTGACTAGTGTGTTCTCTGGTGAGGGAAGAGATCTGGGAAGAATCCCCAGGAGGTGACAAGTGAGCTGAGCATTGGAAGGCAGGGAGAAGTTTGCTAGGTTGGTATAAAGGAAAAAAGAGAAGCCCAAGCAGAAGGTCCGGCTCTTGCAAAGTCCCAGAGAAATGAACGTTTGTGGCTGATTCACGTTGACGTATGGCAGAAACCATCACTATTTTGTAATTATCCTCTAATTAAAGGAAAAAAGTTCATTTATTGTCCCTCTGCTTCTTCTCCCAACATGTCCACCAAAAAGAATCTCCTAGAATCAAGTCTGGCTACATAATTTTCAGGGCCTGGTTGAGAACAAAATTGTGGAGCCTGTCACTCAAAAATTATTAGGGATTTCACGATAGTGGCCATAGAACATTAAACCAAGAGTGGGTCCTTCTGAGCCTGGGCCCCGGGCAACTGCCCATGAAGCCAGCACTTTCTAGAACAAGTGAAGAACAGACTTCACGTGCAGGCTCCACCAGTCACTGACAGCCCCGGTGGCCTCAGGCAGGTGCTGCATCAGCCTGTGAGACTCACCCGTCCAAGGGAGAGGTGTTGCCCTCCCCACCGGCTGCAGAAGCCCCAGCGGAGCCAGCATGCAGCCCATCTCAAGCATCTGGGGGCAGTGGCCTCAGCGAGGGCAGGATGGCGGCCCCAGGCCCAGCCAGCGGTGGCGTCCGGGGGCTCCCGGTGTGCACGCTCTGTCTTTGAGCCCTATCCCTGCACACTTTGCAAACCTGGTGTTTGTGTGCCTTGCCTAATCCACAGGGGCAGAGGGGGCTGCTCTGTGTTTTATTTGCAGAGGCTTCTGCCTCACTGCCCCTTGCCTGCCCTTCTGTGTTTGGCAAACTCACTTCTGTGGGCCAGATGCTGTGGAGCCTTCTGTGACCCCAGGCCTGCCCTCCTGACCTCTGCCCTGTGACCCCCTCCGGTAGCTACAATGACCTCTTGTTACTGCAGAGTTTTCTACAGTGTATAAGCTCTTTCACACCCCATCAGGCCATTGAGAAAGCCCTTAAGAGGCCCTGTGCCCTTTGCTAGACTGGAAAACAGAGGCCCAGAGTTGCAGTCCCTAGCCTAGCTCCCGGGCTGAGGTCAGGCCCACCTCAGGAAGGGGTATAGACAGTGGCCACAGAGGGTGGCACCTAGGCTCTGCTCCGAGGCAGCTTCCCATTTCAGCATTTTGGAAGACAGGCTCTCCCAGCCCTTTACCTAGGAGAGGCCCCACAGGTGCTACGGCTGTTGAAGAGGACCCAGCGGGCTGGAGGTCTGTTCAGCTGAGTACACAAGCCCCCAGCCCTACCCACCCCTGTGAGTGACTTGGCCCGCTTCCCTCGGCCTGGCAAACTGGAGTCAGATCTGGGTCGCGACAGCCAACCCAGCCGGACACAAAGGATGTCTAGTCGGGGCCATGACAGCTGCCCCCTCTGCTGGCACTTCATTAAAGGCACTCAGCACACCTTTGGTGGATGACTGCAGAGGGCATGGATGTGGTGAAGGATATGGACTCCGAGCCTCGGCGTTGGGGTTTTCCAGACTCTTCACGCTTCTCTCTTTGTAACTTCAGATGAGTGGCTTAATCTCTCTGTGCCTCATTGCTTCATCTGTAAAATAGGGATAATAATAGAACTGACCCCACTGAGTTGTGAGGAATTCAATAAAGTCATCCGCATAAGCCCTTGCTACAGTGCCTGGGATGAGGTTAGCGCTCCACGGCACTGATGGTAGGCAAGCAGGTGGGGCTGAGTGATGAGGCTGATCCCAGGGCTGTGGGCACACAGGGAGAGACGTGGTTGGATTGTCATTTCAGAGAGGCTGTAGGGGGACAGCGGGGGTTGGAGTTTCATATGAGGCAGTTCTAAACAGCTGTGGATGAGAGCTCTGTAGGCAGGGACCTGGGTTGACAGCTCCTCTAGCCCTGATTTTGTGGCTTCACACTGACAGCATGAACACCATCAGCTGTCAGTCAACAGGTTTCCCCGGCTACATGCCACAAGGCAAGTTTGGGGCTGGCTTTGACGACGTTGAGTGCCAAGCCCAGCTCATGGCGGACCTGGCCGTGGCCACACAGAGCTTGGATTCCAGGGTCCCCATGTGGCATGCATGTTAGCCTCCAGCGCCAGCTGGGAATGCACAGACTCCTTTCCCTCCTTGGAATTTACTGCCAGCAGTCCAGGCCTGTCCACTCCCAGCCTCTGCAGCCAGCACTGACCCTGCAACCCCTCACCCAACCTGGAGCTGGAAATACAGTCCACAGCCCACTGGTCGTTCCTCCCCGAGGTGGGGGACTCTCTGGGTCAGCAAGGAGGGCCATTGTCCTCACAGGCCCTTCGAGCAAAGTGTTTGCTCAGCCTGCTGCAGACCTACTGTGTGACTTCGGACAAGTCACCGTCCCTCTCTGAGCAGCAGTTCATTGGTTTGTAAAACCAGAGGCTTTGCTGAGACAGGTCAGGTTCACAACCTGCAATGTTCTCAAACATCTCAACAACCCAGGGACACTCGGATTATCCCATACTAGATGAAGAAGCTCAAAGCTCAGTCGTGTCTGACTCTTTGTGACCCCGTGGACTACATAGTGCCTGGAATTCTCCAGGCTAGAATACCGGAGTGGGTAGCCTATCCCTTCTCCAGAGGATCTTCCTGATCCAGAAATTGAACCAGGGTCTCCTGTATTGCAGGCGGATAATTTACCAACCGAGCTATGACAGAAGCCCCAAAGCACAGAGAGGTTTAGAAGTATACACAGGGTCACGGTGCTATCCGAGGATATTCAGCCCAGTTTTACCTGACACATAATATGTGTTTTCCCCACTACATCTGTCTCTGGTCGCCACATGTATGTTTGCTGGTGAACCATTCATTCCATCAGTCATAGGGGGTTGAACACTTACTGGGCTCCGGCACTGGGCTAGGAGCTGGCATCCACAAGTGTCTCTTTGAGTGCTGACTTGAGTGGAGGTAGAGGCTCACAGCTCACCCAGAGACAGTGGCAGAGGGGAGGGGCAGAGTTGGGGGATTGTGTACCCCAGCTGACTTGAGTGCTGACTTGAGTGGAGGTCAATGGAGTGTGTGCTAGGTGGAGGCTCTCAGCAGGTGAAGGCAGTAGGAAATGGGAGGGACAGCTCTTCCCTGGTGCTGGAGGAGGCAGACAGGGGAGACTGCCTGGAGGAGGGGTCTAGATCCCTACACAGAGGAGTGAGGGAACAGGGTCTTCCTGGGGTCTCTGCACAAGTTGGTGGAATAGGTGAGGAGTCTAGCTGGAAGAGGACACTTCATTCAGCCACAGCTGGGAGCAGGTACTGAGGCAGCTCCCAGGGGCCATCGAGTTTGACCTTGATCTTGCAGATTGCAGAGAGCCAAACGGGGCTGTGGAGCAGTGGCAGCTCCTCTGTGAAGGCCAGGAGTGGGTACTGGCCTCGGCCTGGAAGCAGAGGCTCACAGCTCACCCAGAGACAGTGGCAGAGGGGAGAGGCGAGCTGGGGGATTGTGTACCCCAGCTGGCTGGACCTCCAGCACACCGAGTCCTCTTCAGCAACCTGGGCACCTTGGGACCTCTCCTGGGCCAGCAGCTGGGCCTCTCTCCCAGAGGGATACTAGTCTGCCCAAATGCTGAAATGGGAACTGCCCTGGAGCAGAGCCCAGGGGCCACCTTCTATAGCCACAGTCTGCACCCCTTCCTGATACAGGCCTGACGTTAGCCCAGAGGTGGGGCTGGAAGGGAGCCATGAACAAACCTGTCCAATGACATGGTAGACACAGAGAGACCCAGAGCCCAACCCAGAGTCACACAGCATCCTCACGGCAGTTGCAGGAGGCTGACGGCCTAGACAGGAGGTGAAAGGATGGTCCCCTGGTTCTCCTAGAGTCTGGTGGGAGCCTTGCTGCTGTCTGTGGTGTGTGGGGCTGCCCTTGTACCCCAAGGACCACTGACTTCGGCCACCAGCAGGGCTCTCTGAGGACAAGCAGGGATTCGGTGAACTACACCAAGAAGGATTCCTTGGGTGTTACTCACAGCGGGTGCTTTTCCCTCCCTGTGGTGTTTGCTCACCACCCCTCTCTGAGCCCTAGAGTTTGTTTTCCTCTGGTCCGGGAGCCACATACTCAGGGTGAGGGCAGCCACACCCATGCCCTGTGTCCCAGGTCCAAGCCTCCGTGACCTTGCGGGCAGGGAGCAGACATTGGGTGGGGCTGTGAGGGTGGCCTCTTTATTTGAATCATAGCATCTTTGCCGCGTGGGGGAGGAATGGCCTTAGGAAATCACCTGGCCCAACCCCTCGTGGTACCGATGGGGAAACTGAGGCTCAGAGAATGGAGGGTACATCCCAAAGTAGCCCAGCATGGCACTGCAGGCTTTCAGTGAGCTCACTGCCACCCTAAACTGTGTGGCGGATGTGGACGCCAGCAGGGCCCTAGTCCTACAGCTGATGTGGCCCATCCGTGGGGCGTGGTGCTCGCAGAAAGGCAGGACCCACCCCTGAGGGGCTGGGGCTGCAGATGGGGGGCCTAGGAAGTTCTGGAGATGTGGAGAGCAGAGCAGGGCGCCCTCAGACCTGGCTCTGTGAAGGCCTTGTTTGTACTCCACCTCCTGTAATCACCAGCTCCTGCTAAGGTCTGCGATTCTTATTTTTCTCCTCCCTTCTGTTTACGCCGAGACCCAGTAGGGTCTGAAGGTTCTAGGCCCGGAGGCCAGGGCAGAGAGAATGCTCCAGAGTCAGGCTCCAATCAGAAAGCTGACAGGATGCAAGGGGGTGAGGAAGGAAAGTGGACTCTGGAAACCTGAGGCCGCCCGTGTCCCCTGTCAGCTCCCTTCGCCGAGCCACAGCAGGGTGCCCAGAGACCAGTCTGCAGAGGCTGCTAGATCTGCAGTTGTTAGGATGAGTTCTCAGGGTCCCCAAGGAGGGTTCCAAGTCAGGGAGGGCTTCTTGGAGGAGGTGGAGTTCTAGCTGGTTCCTGAAGAATGGACATTATTGTGATCTGAAAGCATTCCAAACACAGGGACCAGCTGGGTCAAGGCTTTGAGGCAGGCACTCTGGGGACAGATCGGTCGTGCCAAGAGTGGGCAGTGAAGGAAATAAGGTTGGAGATGCCCCCTACAGGCCAGATGGCAGAAGAAGGAGGAAGTTTGTACTTGTTTCTAACTTGCTAAACATCCCTGAGAGATTCCCTGCTCCGCTTCTGTGCCTGTTTGCCTCAGATCTCCTAGGAGTTCCAGGCAGGCCACAGCAAGCCAGGGCCGCAGTGGAAGAGCCTACCTTTGGGGAGGGTGTGAGCAGGTGCCAGGGTCCTAGGCTTCCCCCAGGAGCTGGTGGGCAACTGGTCAAAGATTCCAGGGGACCCAGGCTTTGCCAGAAGTCTTCCCCAGCCAGGGAGGATGGGGGACTCAGCCCTTGGGGCACTCTCCTGCTTGCTAAGAATCCAACTCCCAGAGTAGACTCCGAAGCTGAGGGTCTGAGAGGGAGGTGGGCTGAGCAAGGGGCTTCCTCTCCTTCCTGTGACCAGTTGCCTCTTTCCTTCTTCAGGGAAGATGTGTGGGGCAAGGTGGGAGTAGATGACCCTGCCCTAGGCGTCGGGCTGAGAGCCTGATGGAGAAGGAGCAGCCCTCTGAGCTATATGTGCCTGTGGCCTGCTGCAGGGGCTGTGGGTGCAGGACGCCCCCTTGGGTGCAGCCCCTCCCCATAGCCAAGGCCTCAGCCCAGGTTGTGTTCACGACCCACAGCAGCCTCCCTCTCGCCTTGCCTATCAGCAGAGCAGCACCTAGGGACCCCTGGCCTCTTGGTACACAGGATTTCACATATCCCCCCGGTACTCTGCACAGCAGCTGTTCAAGCTTCTTCAGCTTGGGGCTGGTCCAAGGTCCTGCTCAGGAAGCCTAGAATTCATTTCCCGGAATAATACAACAGCCCTTCCATACCAGGAAGGGCGAGCTGGCCTCATAGCAAAGCTCCCCCATGACCCCTGGCTCCTGGACCCTCAAAGTAGTAGGTGAGCTTCTGAGGGACCCATTCTCCAGGAGGGAATTAGAATCAGAGAAGAGAAGGCATGCGACTCGGCCAGGGTCATGGGGCCAAGGCTGGACTCACCTTGGATTCCAGGTGGCAGTCAAACTCCTTTTGGGATGGAGCCAGGGTTTTCTGCTCAGGCTTACAGGCAGATAGGCCAGGGCACAGGAAGAGGGGGTGGAGGAGCGCTTCTAGGGGGCGAGGAGCTCAAGGGAGAGGCCCCGAGTCACTGTCTCTCCTCCTTGGCTCCAGTTACTCTAATTGGTGGATCTGCCAGTGGTGCTGACATTTACCTGGTAGGGAGGCAGGCCTCCTCCCTCTCGAATCAAGATGCTAAAAATAACCAGGTCCAGCTTCCCAGGGCCCCTGCCCAGCTATCGCCTGCCTGCCTGCCTGCCTTGGCGACCTTTCTCCTGGGTGCTGGAAGCTAATTGCTTCGCGAGAGTAGTTTCTCGTGCTGAGGACTTCCTTGGGGTCTGAGCACGGATGGCATTGCTCCTAGGACTGAAGAGGGCTCTCTGCAGGGCCTCCCTACCCCCCGTATTGGGGTAATGGGCCCCTGCCCAAACCCTAGCAGCCACCTCGTTTTCTCCCTGGGTGCAGTGTCCTGCCAGGCTGGCCACTCCAGCCCTGGAAGCTTAAGCCCCTTCCTTGAGGTGCTGGAGTCTATGCCGGTGCCCCTCCTCCTCCGAATTATCTGGTGCTCCCCTTGAGACCTGTGCCGTGTCCAACACGGTTGTCCAAGGTGCGGCTTCCTACCTTCACGCTGCATGTTCATCCTGCAGACAAGAGGAGCCCAGACTGGAGGGCTGGACACGTTTAAATCCAGCTGTGAAACCTTAGCTCATTTCTGAGCCTCTGTGCTCTCATCTCTGAAATGGGCATCATGACTGACTTTATAATGTCGTTGCAAGAATGAAATGAGGTAACACGGAGAAGGTCTCAGGTCCAAAGAGCTGCTCCCTTCTGATCCCCGGCCCTACCCTACCCTGCCCCCCCAGGCCAGGAGGAGGCCTGAGCACTTCTGGGGGTTTCCCTTTCTCTTGCTCTGTTAATCAGCCCTGGAAGCCCCATACATTTGGTTGATGTATGTGGACTGGAAGAGGAAGGTCTTAAAAGACCCAGGCTGAGAACTAGGGACTGGTACCCCTCAAAAGCCGGGGTCTCTTGCCCATTGCCGTGCACATTCCGAGTGCCCTGCCACACCTGCCCGTCCTGCCTGTGTATTTTTGTCCAGTTCTCGCCCTTGGTCAGTGTGATCAGATGTGTTGACACTGGCCTGTGTGCCCCTGGCTGTGGGGTGAGCCCCATGGAAATGAAAGAGGTTTTCTGGGCTCTCTTCTCACCCGCTAAGAGAACCTGGACTGGTGCTTAGCTCCTCCACGCTTCAGTGTCCTCTGAAAATGGGATAACAATGGCTCCTCTGCCATCAACACTGTGAGATGAAACCAGCAGTGTTGTAAGGTGCTTAGGACAGGGCCTGGCAGGGGGGAGCCCTGGTGCATAGTCTCTGGTCCTCTTAGCACTCACATTAGTCGTAACCGTCCATGGTAATAACAGCACCCCCACCCTTGGTTGAATGATTAGTATCAGAGGCTGTGTCAGAGGCTAAGCACTTAACAGTCATTATTTAACTCAATCTCCGTGACAGCCCTACACAAGGTACTCCTATAATCTCTACATTCCAAAGGCCCAGAGAGGCCACTCACGGTCTGAAAGTGGTAGCTGAAAGTGGTAGCGCTGAAAACCAGAATTCAGGTGCAGCCCTGCCGGGGGATCAGCTTTGCCTGGGACTGTCAAGTCTTAGCACTGAAAGTTTCACATCCCGGAAACCTCTTAGTTTTCAACCCACAGGGACAGTTGATGAGCTAGTCCCCGCTAATCCTCTGCTCCCCAACTGTACCCACAGCCTCCCCTGACCCCTTCCTGACTTTGGGGCACAGCCCTGCTCTGCCCCTGCCCCCTTCCCACACCTCATTGGTCCCTCTTCTCACCAGATGTCCTTGCCCATCCCCCATGCCCTGACCCAGCCTCCCTTCCTGCTCCCCCTGCTCTTCACCCTCCCCTCTGCCAGCTGGGGGGCTGTGGGTCACCCCCAAGGGGCTCTCTGTGCCCAGGGCTATGCCTGCAGTTGGATGCTGGGTCCTGAGCCGCCTCTCTCAGGCCTCAGGCTCCCCATCCGCACTGAGGGCTTTGGCTCCCCTGCACCCAGCCTTCCAGAGAGGCTTCAGAAACCTCTTCCTTAAAAGAGGGAAGACGCAGTGGGCCCCCGCCCCCAGCCCTGGCCCCGGGCAGTCGGGAGAGATTGCACTGGCCCTTCCGGTGCATTGATGGAGAGCACTGCTGACAAAGGAGAAAGGTCAGCCGCGGGACAGAGCGGGGTTGGTGTCGGCCTGCGGGCTAGTGGCACCCTCCCCCAAGTCAGGGCTTCCTGGGGGGAGGGGCACAGGGCTCCTTGGGGTCCTGGTCAATTCATATTGACTCAGGCAGCCGCTGCTTCAGCAAAGCTGGGCATCGAAGCCCCCAGAGGGCTGGAGGAGATGCCTGGGTCGTCCTTGGCACCTCCCTCTTCCTCACCCCTGTGTTGATTAAATCCTCTGAGCCATCTCTGGATTTGGGTCCCCCCTCAGCACCCCTAACCCTCTGCTAGCTCTCAGATCTTACTGTCTTCCTTGGTCTCAATTCCTGAGCTCTTCCTAGTTCGCCCCTGCCTGCCCTGGCTTCCCACTGTCACCAGGAATAAAGTCCAAATTCCGAGACTGACAAAGGTTCTTTTTGAGCTCAGTGAGGCTGCCCAGTGCTGCTGGTCCTTCCCCGAGGACTTGAGATTGCCCTCCCCACCCTCAGATGAGCATCTCCCAGGCCTGGGTCGGGTAGAGGAGGCCATCTTCCTCCCAGACATGCCTTTCAGGAACTCAGTCCATGACTTTCCCTCCCCCAGGACTCCCACCCTCTGGGAGAGGTTGGAAGAGGTGTGCAAGGGATCAGGGCACCCTGAGTGCCAGGCCAGCTCTGCACACAGTGCTCCAGCCTCACCCTTCCTGTAGGGTGGAGCCTCAGCAGGGATTGTGCCTAGGACCCCAGCCCAGTGCAGGGGCCCACCCACACCATGCCTCAGACTCCCACCTTGAACTGCTCCATGCATCGCTTGCCCCAGGTCTTGGAGGTCAGGCGCCACTGGCTCCCTAGCTCATATGAAGTACAAGCCCCTGTGAGGGCAGGAGGTACAGTGGTTAGGGCACAGGCTCTGGGGTCTGACCCCAGCTCCGTCACTTACTAGCTGTGTGACCTCGGGCAGTTACTTCCCTCAGAGCCTCACTGGTGTCATTTGTGAAATGTGGGCAATAATAGTTCCTTCTCCACAGGATGGTGAGATTCATTGAAATGACACGTTTGCGGGACCCTGGATTGTTTTAAGGATCAATAAAGTCACCTTTTATCATCATCAACTCCATCGTCATCAGGCCAGCGGGTACTATATCCATGAGATGAGGGCCCTCTCCTCCTGGTTATTGGAATGCACCTTCCACTTCTGCTCCTCACTGTGCCCCTTTTGACCTTTTTCCCCCAGCACTTCTTTCCCCAAAAGAAGTGGGGAAAGATTCCAAAATCCCAGGAAGCCCAGCCCTCCCTGGTCTTGAGTTGTCGTCTGCATAGCTGCCTTATGAACCTTGTCCTTCAGAGCTGAGCCCAGGATTTAATCTCTATTTACCCCACACCCCCTTACAGGGTCCTCAAACACAGTAGGTGCCCGATAGAAAAGTTTGTTCAGTTAAACAGACATTCAGGGAGCCTAAGTCACCTCCAGGAACAACACAGCAGGGACCAGTCAGGTCCCTGGGCGCATCCTCATGGTGATGAAGGACCCGTCCGAGACCAAGCCTGAGCCACCTCCCACCAGGTCACCGCTTGTGCCCATTCCGGGCTCCTCCGCGCAGGGCTTGGGGGAGACAGGGTGGTGGGTTTAGGCCACTGCATCGGAAGGTTTTTCAGAGCTGGTTCCTCTCCGGTCCTCTGCGCTATCCCTGTGTGTTTTGTTTGCCTGGGTCCTTTCCCCACCCCCTTGGTTCTCTGTTAAATCGTGTTATTATATTTAAACAAATCAATTCCATTGCAGAGTTTTTCCTGTCCTAATGATGAGTTTGCAGCACAAATGCCATTGATTTCTCACAGCCCTGAAAACCAGTTGATGAATAGCACCGGGCTTGTCTTTGGAGAGGCACTTAGAGCAGCTCTGGGCAGCCCCCCTTCTCCTTGCCTCCACTGCCCCCCAT
>SJXQ01004947.1:325992-366517 GCA_006408695.1 Aepyceros melampus | reverse complement strand
GGGTGATAAAGTGGGACCCTCAGCATCCTCCGCCGGTGCGGGGGTGGGGCCGTCATCACAAGGGGTCTGGCCCCTCACGATGGTGAAGCAATCATAGTGGAGAACTGTATTGATTTTGGCCAAAGGCAGGAGCGCAACTTACAGAGCAGAGAGGCCGTGCGGTGTGATCTTTGTCTTCCCTTACAAGTTCAGAGCACAGTCCTGAGTGGCAGCAGATAATGGCTCAGGCGAAGCTCAGGTTTCCAGACCTCCACGGGACTGCTGTGTTTTAAAGGGGCAGTTCAGAGGTGAGGGAGAGAAGGAAATGGCAACCCACTCCAGCATTCTTGCCTGGAGAATCCCATGGACAGGGGAGCCTGGCAGGCTGAGCATTTACTCACTCACTCAGAGGTGAGGGAGCTGTCCCCACCGGGGAGCTAGAAACCTCCCTTTGTGAAATCCTCCCCAACCTCCAGTGCCAGGGTCAGACTGCCCCTTCAGATCACTGACTTTGTTTAAGTTTACGAGGGCCGCCAGGGCTTGGGTGGACACAAATGATTCTTCCCACCTCTGAACTGGGCAGCCTGCTTGACGAGTAGTCCCTGGAGAGGAAGGTTCAGCCGCCACGGGAGCCTGAGTTGGGCCGGGGTAAAACGGGAGGGCGCAGAGGAACTGGGGCACGCTGGAGTGCGTGCCTCACTGAAACCCCTCACCGACCCCTAGGAGTCATGATTGACTCTTTGTGACCCCATGGACTATATAGTCCATGGAATTCTCCAGGCCAGAATACTGGGGTGGGGAGCCTTTCCCTTCTCCAGGGGAACTTCCCAGCCCAGGGATCAAACCCAGGTCTCTGCACTGCAGGCAAAAAACCCTCAAAGTTACCCCTAAAACTATCCTGGTTGGGGCTGTGAGCTGGATTGCCCACGGCTTCTCCTGGAGTCTAATTCAAGCCTTTGTTTTAGACAAGAATGCGGCCTGGAGTTGGGAGGGCTGTGTCAAGGTCACAGCACACGGCAGTGGAGGGCTGGGGTTTGAGCTCGGATGGGGGCAAGGCTGGTTAGCCTCCTGCTCCGTGCTCACTCTGCTGAGCTGGGCCAGCTGCCTCTAATGGCCTGTCGACCTGGCCCTCCCCCTGGCTCCGGGGTGGGGGAGGGGAAGCTCAGAAAAGAACTGTGAGTGGGAAGGGGCTGCCCAACTCCCTGGATTCAGACCTTCCCACGGCTTCTAGGATTAAGTCCAAACCCTTAGCCTGGCATCCAAGACTCGTCAAAACGAGGCCCCACTTCTTTCCCCCTTCTCCACAGCCCTGATGGACTCTTCACTCAGTTGCTCAGTTGTGTCTGACTCTTTGTTAACCCCTTGGACTGTAGCCTGCCAGGTTTCTCTGTCCATGGGATTTCCCAGGCAAGAGTACTGGAGTGAGTTGCCATTTTCTTCTCCAGGGGGATCTTCCTGACCCCAAGATTGAACCCACGTCTCCAGCTTGGCAAGCCACCAGGGAAACCCCTTTACTACGACCACAGGAGGCTATTTCTTACCTCCCTGCCTTTGCACATACAGGTCCTTTTGTTACTTCCCAGCGTCTCTGGAAACTCCTATGCATCCTTCAAAACCCAATTCTGGTCTCTTCCTCTGGGCTGCCTCCTCCCAAGACTCTCCTGCCTCTGTCTCCCTCTGGATGCTCCATTGGTCCGGAATTCAGTACTACTGTGTTTGGTTGCATTACTCTGAGACCCACTTCCCCTTGAGTTTCTGGAGGAAAGGGAGAACATTGTATTAGAATATGCCTCACGGTGCAGCAATGAAGGAATTGGGCCAGCAAAAAAGAGAGAAGTGGGGGCCGAGGAAAGAGACAGGCAGGAGTGCACAGAACAGCTGCTCCCAGCCCCTCCACAACACTCTAGCTTGCTTCCTGCCAGGGAGGCCATTCCCAGTGACACATGTGGGGCCTGAAATAGACATGTGGGGGCCTTGGTGGTGCCCTTGGACAGCCCAGTGCTAAGAACCACCACCACCCATTCCTTGGACACAGAAGCTCCCCTCTCCTCCCAGGGCCCTGTCCCTGCAGCCAAGACCCTCCCCCAGCAGTACCCAGACCTTGCCCCTCTGTTCCTGCTAACTTTGTTTTATAAATAAACTATATAAATAGGCTCCTCTGATTCCTCGGAGCAGGCGGCGTTTAAGGACTGGGGCACTGCTGCAAGCATAATTGTACTACCAAATCCATCAGCTGCCTAATTACATTCATTTTGCATTTATTTCTGCTAATTAAAAAGAGAGAAACTCCTAACAACTTTTACGTAAATACTATATTTGTTCTATGTAAAGATGGGATGCTAATTTGCTGGTGATTAGCTGATTATCTAATTTTATAGCTGTCACACAGGCTTGCCCTGTCTCCCCTTTGAACCCCAGATGCCACTCGAGGCCCCTGATCAGGTGTGGGAGGAAAAGGCCCAAGGAGGTCTGCGTGCATGTTTAGAGGGTCTATCTGAGGCCCAGGGGTCCTCTGGATCACCACATGTCACCAAGGCTCAAGGGGGCTGCAGTCTGACCCGTGGAGCTGGGAGGAACCATGGACTCATCCACTGTTTCTGCACAGATGGAGACACTGAGGCTCAGACAGGTCCAGCATCCCTAAGTCACTCCCTAACCCAGGACTCTGCTCCAGTAACAAGAGATGAACCCAGGCATTTGGGCTCCCCCTCCAGTGCTCCCTCTGTGTAGAGGTATTGTTTGGAGGAATTTGCAGCCTCTATTTGCAACTGGAACAATATCTGCACCAAACTCCAGCCCAAGTGGAGGAAAGACATAGTCTGGTCTGAGGGTATGGCCCAAACCAGACCCTCCGTATGCCCTTCTGTAAACCCCTGCCTGCTCGCACTTTCCCATCCAGCCGGGGCTCGGATCCTCCTGACATCACTTACTGAGGCTTGTCTTGTCTCCTAGTCCGGGCTTTGCACTGCTAGGACCTGTGTGAGGGTCTGAATCTCAAATCTCAACATCATGCATTTATTTCGGTGTGAATTTGGAACAAATATAATTAATACATCAAACTTGTGATTTCACAGACAATATTGCTTTAGATGAGTTTAAATAAAAGAATGCGATTGGTTCAAAGTGATTTAGAGAACAATATGTAAATGATTTAGGTGAAACCTGACATGGTTTAAAATTTCTAGTAACTAAAGTTGGGAACACACTGGCGGAGGGTCTGAGAACACAGATCAGGGGCCAGGTGGTGAGTCCCGGGTCAGCAGCAAGGACGCGAGGGCAGGGTTGGCCAGTCCCTGGCCTGCAGGCCACTGCTGCCTCATCCCACGGCGGGGCCGACGGCGCCCCTGCATCACGCCCTTCTCCCAGCCCGAAGGCCAGTGGAGTTAGCCCCCGTCCTCTGCCCTCGGAGGCACTTTATCCAGGCTCTGTTTCTGTCTCAGAGCAGCCAGGAAGTAGAGTGGGTGACTTCTTGGGCTCCCTGGCCAGCCCGGCTGCCCTGCATTCGTGGACGAGAGCCTGCCTGACCCTCTACTCTGTCTTCCTCGATCCCGAAAGTCTGAAAATGGCTGGTTCTAGATGGCAAGGGAGAACAGCTTTGACCAGGTCAGGCCAGGGTCAGCTTGGCCCGTTGGAGATCCCCGAGGTGAGGGTTCCGGTCCTGACCGCTGCTTTCTGCAGCCTCGTACTCCCCCTCTGCAGATCGTGAGGTCACCGTGCCTTCCTCCCTGGGTTGCCAAAGGGAGTCTGAGAGCCACGTGCAAAACTCCTCAGAGGAGCGGTCTGTGCAGCTGGTGGTGAGCCCGAGTCCTGGCCTGGGGGCCAGGGGTGGGGGGCCCTCTGCCTCCTACCCGCCGCCACTCTGTCTGTGCGAGGTGACCCGCCGCCGCCAGAGATCTCCCGCTCATCTGCCCTTTTATCGCCCTGCTCACAATCAGGGGAAGCCTGGAAGGCGACGGGGGCGCAGGCAGATGGAAAACAAAGAGAGAACAAAGGCACTGCTTCGAAGAGGCCAAAAGGCAGGGGGCCTCCTTCCCCCAGCAGTCCTGGCCAGCCTGTCCCCACCAGCACCAGGCCTGTGCCACCCCAGGCTGCAGGCCACCTGGCCCGCCCCTCCAGATACTAGCCTAGCCTCACAGGGGGTCCCCCCTTGCTGGGTGACCCTCTGAAAGTCATTCTGATCCAAGCCACCTTTTTCTTATCTGTAAATGAGGAAGTGGGACAGCTTGCAGAGTGCTCTCCAGCAGACCCCACCTCTCTCACCTCTGCTGGAGTCTCTTTGCATTTCTTCCCACCCTCCGGTCGCAGAGGGTCAAGTTGGGTGCCCACTTGTACCCATAGAGAGGACCCCAGAGTTCCCTGGGCCAAGCAAGGCAAACAGGAAGCCTGTGTTCACAGCATCTTGGTGCTGGGTGTGAGCATTTGCCTGGAATGAATGAATGGCTTAATCAGATGGAGGGTTAACTGTCAGCCCTGTGGTCACTGCTGCTGTTGGAGCCTCCAAGGGAAGGGGAAACCCTTCGACCCTCCAGAGCAGTTGCAAAGAGGAATGGTTGAAGGCTCATAAGAGCCTCAACACCAGACTTTCTGGATTCACATCCTAGCTGTGTGCCCTCGGACTGCTTTCTTAAACCTTTCTGTGACTGTGTCCCCAAGTGTTAAAATAGGTATAGTACCTACATCATAAGCTGTGTTGAACTTACAGGACTTAACTCACATAAAGGACTTAGAAGAATACCGACCGAATAAGATCCATTAATGCTGGGTGTTATTATTATCACCAGTCCTAGCACTGTTGTTTAGAGGAAAGGTCATGCGCCTTCAGCCTCCTGACCCCACCCCTGTACCGCCTGGATGAAGGTGGGGTTTTGCTGGCAGCTGGGGAGGGGCAGCAGGTTGCCATCACGAGCATTTCTGTGTAAGCATTTCTGGTAAATTGTTTAAAGGGGCCTGACTTCCTAAGGTTCTAGGAATTTGTTATTTCTTTCCTCATTCCAAATATGTATGTGTCAGGAATTCCCTGGCAGTCCAGTGGTTGGGACTCTGTGCTTTTACTTCCCTAGGGGCCCAGGTTCAGTCCCTGGTTGAGGAACTAACATCCCTTGGCAAAATAAAAAAGGAGAAAAGAAAAAAATGTAATTAAACATGTTTTCTAAAGAGGACCTCCAGAATAGTTTAAGCTTCAGGTCCTGCAAACCTGAACTGTCCCCTGCTTATTCCTGTTACCTTGATTGTATTTCTGGGACCTGGCCCCCTCAAGAGGATGGCTGAAGCTTTGGAGCTGGAGGAACCTAACTTTTTACCCTGTACAGCTGTGAATGCACCCCAGACTGCAGTCTCTACCCTGCACTGCAGGTCAGGGGAGCCCCAGAGAGGGCAGGCAGGGAGAATGGGGCCCTCTCTTGATGGGAGACCCTGGATGTGCAGAGTCCAGGGGCCAGGTGGGTCTGAGTGCCCCTGCACTGCAGGCTGAGGTCATACCCCCCCACCTCCGCCCCCTCCACCCTGGGTGGGCTGGGTGGGCAGGCACAGGGGGCGCTTGGGGCCGTGGGAAGCAGGTTGCTGAGCAGGAACATTTGCCCCAAAGGCTGTCACTGGTGGGGCTGGCTGTGTGCCCATCCCTCTGTTTTGTGTCAGGTAGGTGGGGACTCAGGATGGCCCCTGCCCTTCGAGAGCTCTCGAGGTAGCTGGAACCACAAGATTTGCACCTGGAGGGGTAGAGAGTGGGCACGGTTAGACCCTGTCGCATGAGGCGTCTCGGGGGGGAGTTGAGAGAGCCCAGAGGTCAGGAGTGCTGGACACTTGTGGGGAGCGGGGGAGCCTCCTGGAGGATGGGCCCTTGCCTGGGGAGGCCCCCAGAGCAGTGGGTGTCTTGGGCCTTGGCGCCTCTGCCAGCAGCGGGGCCTCTCAGCCCAGGCTCTGACAGGGACATTTATAACTCACAGCTGTGCGGTCCTGGGCCCAACTGACTGTGGTAAACCGATCAGGCTTCAGGAAGTCGAGTCCTGAGGCCACTCCCCACCCCGACCCCACACTCTCCTTCACCTCCTGACACCCCCATCCTGTGCTGGGTGGGAGGGGCGGACAGCTGGGTGCTGGGCCACTGGGGGGTGGAGGGGGGGCAGCCGGGGATCTCTAACCTGTGGGCAGAGCTGGAGGGCATGGAGAAGTTCAGTGAAACCCCAGAGCTTCACAGCAGGGCCTCCGGGATCACCAGGATCTACCCCTTAGGACACACACGGGGAAACCCAGGCCCAGGAAGTGCCAGGGTCCGCCCAGGAGCCAAGGAGCAAGAGATCAGGCCGCGGGGCCTGGGGGCACGCTCTGTGCTTCCGAATCTAACTGGAGAGGGGATTAAGCGTCTAGCCCCTACTAACCAACCCCAGCCCTGCGGGAGCCCAGTGGAAGAGGGCAGAGGTGAACCAGAGGCTCAGAGGGTCCTGGGTAAAGGCACAGAGGATGCTCGGACCCTGGGGCTCTGCACAGCCTGCAGCCCTCAGTGGGAACATCCCATCCTGAGACCAAGTTCCTCGTCAGGCCTTGTGTCCACCCAGCTAAATTCTCACAGCAAAATTCACTGGAAGGAATGGTCATGCCTGGTTCTGGGAAGAACAGTACCAAGAGCTTCCAGCATACCGTGATTTTGACCCCTTTACCTCCCTTGCCCTGTTTGCTAGCCAGTTCTTGGGCTTGCTTGACCAACCACCCCTCCCCCGACCTCTTTCTCCCCCCTTACAAGAAGAGGGATGATAAACAATAGAGTTTGCCAAAGCTTGGCCCACGTAACTCTGGTAACCTGTGACACGATTCTAGAATGAGTGCCTGAAAGAACACGTATTTTTGTTCGTTACTTATATCCTTATTCAGGTATATTAGAAATGTATAACTAGCTTAGCAAACCAGTGATTTCGCAGATATGATCCCTTTGGACAAGGCCAGATTCATTAGAGCTAATAATAATAATAATAATGAGTGAGTTGAAGTAGAGGCAAATATTAATTAAGTTGTCATACAAACAGCACTCAGCTCGGACTGAGTCATCAAGTACAAAGGAGGAGGACCAAAGTTTGGGAAACACCACGGCTCTTCTCTTCTTTAAGCTCTGGTTCTTGACCTCTCCAGAACTACACCCCGACAGGCAGGAGGGGACGAGAGGGGAGTAGGCTGGCTTTCCAAGGAGGTGGACACGCAGAATGACTCCCAAGTGTTGGGATCTGGTGAACAATTCATAATGAGGAAAGAATTCAGGCAGGGGTCAGAGAGAGGCTTTGGAAGTGGCTGCCGACTGGCCAGCCGTATGAGATAATTCCCTGAAGCCAGGCACAGCGCAAAGAGTACACCACGGGCTTAGAGGCCCAGCTAAAAATACCCGCCGACAGCTTCTCCCTGTCACCCTGCCTGGGGCCGCACAGGAAGGCCCTGGCTCTCTGCCTTTCTCACCAGGAAGAAAAAGACAACAACATAAAGCCACCGAGCCCAGAAAAAACAAAACTTACATAGATTTCACATTTTGTTAAGACTCCCACCAGGAGGAGTTGGCTTGCTGGCTGGAGCACCACAGGGCGGGGAAGGTAGCCAGCTCTGATAAACCAGGCATCCTGGGGCGTGCTTACAGGGCCCAAGAGGCCACCAAGATTAGACCACTGGTGGGGACAGAGGTGGGGAGAGTGGGCTGTCACCTGCGTCCCTGGCTGCTCACACACGTCCTGTCTCTCTCCCCGCGTACCCAGGACGAGGAGGAGGAGGCCCGTTGGACCAATGCTGCGAGGGGTGTGAGGATTAGAGCTGCCGTCCATCATTCCCCTGCCAGAGCGAGACAGGTAACACCAGACCCCCGACACCCTGATGCCCAGGCTGCACTGCCATTTTCACCTAAAACCTGGCCTGGGATGAGGTCGGGCAGTGCGTGGTGATGAGGCAGGAATTATCAGCCTTTTCACCCAGCCCTTCTTGCCCAGACTTCAGAGCTTCTCTATTGATGCCTTGTGTGTGTTCAGTACAAAATGCTTCTGGGCTTCAGTTTGTCCATCTCTAAAATGGGTCCCCTACTGACTCCAGTTCTTGAGGATTCTGTGAATCGCTTGCGCCTCCTTGTTATTTGGAGTTAAGCCATCTTCTCAGCCTAGCTCAGTTTGAACCTGGGAGCAGAGCCAAAGGTCCCAGCCCTTGCGGGTGTAGTATTAAAATCATAGGGTCTGCAGGGCCAGACAGGGTTTGAGAAGAAAGGATTCTCTAGGGCAGCCCTGGCTGGAGATGTGTCTCACTGGAGATGTGGCTGTGGTCTCCTTTGTGGCAGGATTTGAAACTCCAAAGTGATCTCCCTGGCAGCTCTGGGCAAGAATTACCATCTGCATTTTTAGACTCTGGGACCAAGGCACAGGCAAGTTGATGTGTCTGCTGCGGTCACACAGCAAGCTCTGGCCACATTGTAGCAACTCTGCTTTATCCTATTTGCTATATCAGTCTCCGTACGTCTGCTGAACTGCAGGTCTGGCCAGAGAAGTCTGGCTGTTGAGCCCAATAAACCCCCAGTCTTTATTGTGTGCCCATGGTGGGACCCCTCCATTCATCCACCCATCGTCCATCCACTCACCTGTCCATTTGTACATCCTCCTCCTCAACCTCCCTCCTACCCATCCGTCCATCCATCCGTCCACCCACCATCCTCCCACCTCAGTCATCCTTCCATTCACTCATCCGTTCACTCATCTCTTTATCCACCCGTTCTTCCGACCATGTATTTACTCATGAATTCACACATCAAACACACACTGACTCATATCAGGCCAGCCCTGTGTTAAGGGCTGGGTTTTGAAGATAGATCAGCTCCAGCCCTGCCCTGGAGATGATGTGCTCTGTGATAGAGGCTGATCCATGATCTCAGAGCCAGGCTCAGTTCCATAAGTTCAGTGTTCAAGGCCTCTGTGGTGTCTGAGACTCTATGAGGAAGGGAGGAGCGGCCACTTGCTGGTTCTGCAGGCAGTCTTTCAGGGAGTGCTTTCCAGGGGAGGTGGTGTTGCTCATTTATCAATGCTCCAGTTGTTTATTGAGAAAGTCTCTGTGCTGAGAACTGCTTGATGTTTTGGAGACCTGGCAGGGAATAAGACTGACAAAACTCCCTTTCCTCGTGGCGTGTACATTCTCATGAGGAGACGTGGACATAAATACTTAAAACAAGATTATGTCATGTCAGCTGATGCTAAGTTTTAGGAAGAGAAATTAGCTGAGTGAAGGAACAGAGCCTATAGGATGGATAAAGTGTTCTTAGACAAAAGATGATCAAGGAAGGCCTCTGACAAGGTGACATTTGAACATTGACATGAGTGGGAGGAGGGAGTGAACTGGGGCACAGTTGGCATGTTCAAGGAAGTGGCAGGGATACACGTGGAAGAAGGGAAGTGAGAGGTAAGAGGGGAAACCAGAGAAGTCCTAGGGGGCCACTCACCTAGGCACACAAAAGTAGGGCAGGGAGATGGCTGAGAAGCTGTTGCCCGCATCCAGGTGGAAGGTGGTGGTAGCTTGGGCGAGGGTTGCAGGGGAAACGGTGGGAAGTGTCAAAGTCTGTATTTCAAAGATCTTGCAGACTGGCTTGTGGGTGGCTTAGAAATGGAAGATGGGGGAAGAGGGGACAGTCCAGGAAGGCTCTTGGGATTGGGAAAGAAGCCATTGGGAGAACAGAGGTGGCTGTTTTCCTCAGCAGGGGATGACGGCAGGGAGGGCCGAGTGCGGCCAAGAAGCTGTGTTTTAGACCCATTAAGTTTGAGATGCCTTTGAGACATCCAAGGGGAAAGGTTGAGAAGGCAGTTGGATATATGAGTCTGGGAGGCAGAGAGAGCCCTGGCTGGAGATATGAATGTGGGAGCTGTCATGTATAGACGGTGTTGCAGACTGATGAGGTCATCTTGGGAGTGAGTGCAGATAGAGCGCATCAGACGCCTGCGTCTGAGTCATGGGGCATCCAGTCCTTAGAGGGAGGGAAGGCGGGGTGGAGGCCGTGAAGGAGATGGAGAAGGTACAGCCAGGGAGGGAGGAGGAGAACTGAGGGGGCAGGCTCTTCATGGGTCAGGAAGGTTTTGCTGGCAAATCAGGGCAAGGACTCTCCAGGTAGAGGGAGCAGCGTTACAAAGGCTCAGAGACCTCAGTAACAGAGCCGTACCTGGAGAGGAGTGGTGCAGAGGGACAGGGACCGTCCCCATTCCACACCTGGCCACACAGAGGCCAGGGCCCATGGGATGTCTGGCTGAGCTGTGAACAAGTTCATGTTCCAGGGACCCTCCCTGTCAACCTGGTTGGCACTCCCTGGTCTCAGCTTATGTCTTACACTTCCCACTTTCTTTTAAGAGCCTTTGCCAACCTCTCCCAACCTCCCACCACCCCTCTGGGTCTCTTGGGCCCCTGAGACCTCCTCCTTGGCCAGAGCACTTGTCTGAAAACACAGGGCTCAAGGCAGCAGCTCAGGAACTGTCTGCAGGGTAAGGACACCCAACAGCTTCCTACGGAGTCTCTAAGCGCTGCCTGGATCCTGTATCTTAAAAGAAACTGTGGAAACTTCCTGGACTATGAGCTGCCCGCTCATGCTCAGCTAGCAGAGGTGCTCACTGCCTCTGGTGGGCCAGCGCATGTGTGTTTGGGTGGGTAACGGTCAGCCTTGGTGCACCTGCAGTATTTCATACCCAGCACTCAGCTCATGGTAGAGAGAGGGACCAGGCTCATTCAGGGAAGGCTGCAGAGAGGAAGGCTAGGCAAGGGTTCCACCGGGTGTGAGATGGGATGGGAGGTGCAGGGAGGCCAAGTGGTGAGGCAGCAGCGTAGGCCAGCTCCTCTGGCTCAGCAAACACAGCCTGCTGTGGCTGGGAAGACCTGCTGGAGAAGGGACAAGCTACCCACTCTAGCATTCTTGGGCTACCCTGGTGGCTCAGCTGGTAAAGAATCTGCCTGCAATGTGGGAGACCTGGGTTCAATCCCTGGGTTGGGAAGATCCCCTGGAGAAGAGAATGGCAACCTACTCCAGTATTCTGGCCTGAAGAATTCCATGGACTTTATAATCCCTGGAGTCGCAAAAAGTCAGACACGACTGATGTGCAAAGGCCCAGGAGACTTCTCCATACAGAGTACACGAAGGAGCCAGGTGGGGACGCACCAGTCCCTTAGGGAGGTGTGCCTCTGACTGCAGAATGGGGACCAGGGGATCCGTGGGAAGCCGCTTGATGCTGCGTGGCTCGGTGGCAGGCCGGTGGCAGGAGGCTGTGGGTAATCTAATTAGGGTGCCAGGCGGATGGGCCAAGTAATCCTGTGCCTTCAGACTCACTTTTCTTTTTAAGCCTGCCCCCGCCCAATCTCTTGATAAATCCTTCCACTGCCTGGGTGACATCGAGCGACAGTGGACTTATCTCCATTGAACAGATGGGTAAACCAGGGCCCGAGAGGAAGAGGCTTGCATGATGCCACAGCTCACAGCTGGCAGGATGGGGCTCTGAACTGGTCCATCTGAACCCCAAGTCCATGCTCAGCCCTGCCTTCTACCATCTCCCGGGCTCTCCTAGAATACCCAGACTTGTAAGCACCTTCATGTAAACCACCTTTCCAACATTCTCATTTTGTCAGTGAGGAAACAAAGGCCCAGAGAAGGCAAGACTTTCACCTAGGACTACACAGCAAGCCCAGGGCAGAACCTGTACCAGCATCTGATCTGGCCCACTGTGCCCACCCGGCTCCACCCCGCCATCCGTAGGCCAGGGGGCCTCACCCTGGACCCTGCCCGCTTCCTCTTGGAGCATCCGCTGCCTTCCTGCTCTCCAGCGGCCTTTGGCATTCCCTCGGGTTGAAGGCACCAAGTTCCTCATCAGAAGGCTCCATTGTGCCTATTGTTTAAATATAGATTACTAATGAAATGCCTTTTCATTGCCTTCCCAGTGAATAGTTTCCGTGTAAAGTTAATTTGCAGTGTTATGTAAATTCTGTTTAACTTCAATCAAGTTTCTAATTATGTTTTTACCGCAGTAATTCCCATTTGCTCTGTCATCTCCTGTTAGGTATTTAATGTTCGGGTGGGCGGGTTTGCTTTCCCTCTGTCTCTCGGTTTTCCAAGGCCCGCTCCCTCCCTGACCCCGTCTGTCTTTCCTCCTTTGTTCCCGCTCCCTCCATCCCCTGCCCCTTCCCTGTGACTCATTCCACCTCCTCTCCTCCTTCCCTTCTTCCTCTTGTAACTGCTGCTCCCTCCTTCCCTTTCCTCTCAGCTCTTTGTGGCTTTGAGTCTCCCTACCTCCACGTCCCCTCCTCCCTCCTGTCCTTGCCACCTCCTGCTTCTACCTTGTCTTTCCTTTTCTCCATCATTCTTTCTCGTGCGCTCGCTCTTCCTCCCTCTGCGTTTCTTCTGTATCTTCCTCCACCCTCTCCCACCCCCCCAGCCCCTCTCCTCTGCACCCCCTGTCTCCCCTTCCCCAACGTGTCTCCTCCCTTACCCCTCTACCCTCTTCTTCTTCTACCCTATAGACGCTCACAGAAGCTGTGTGTAGGGGTGGCTTCTGTGTGTGCCTGGGACAGACGGAGGATGAGAGGCGGGCTGGCTGGCTGTGATCCCTGGTGAGCCCAGGGCCTGGACTCAGAAGCCTTGTGAGGATCCCTGTAGAGGAAGGACCTCGCCCGGTGCTGGGGGCCCAGCCCTGGTACGGTGGGAGCTGGCTAAGAGTGTGGAAGCTCAATGTGGACTCTCTGGGTATAGGTTCTGATCCGCCCCTTATTAACAGTGTGACCTTCAGGCTGCTGTCTGTAAACTGGGGTGACAGCGTTACCTATCTTGTAAGGTCGTGAGTATTCAGTAAGATAATGTGTGAAGAAGGGCTTAGCTCAGCCGGGAAGACTGACCCGAACTGGCTTTCATTTGAGAACTCTCAGCCACACCATCATTTCTCTGTGGCCTCCCTGAGGTGCCTCCGCAGTGGGTGTCCATGCTGCTGGGGTGGTGGAGGCCAGCCTTGAGGTCAGGGCAGGCAGGTAGCCAGCCACAGACCCCCACAGAGCTGGCGGCCGTCCCCCGGGAGCCAGGTCTCAACCCTGCCTGTCAAGAGATGTGACTTCCTTCTCCCTTAGACGGCTGGTCTTGGGGCTGTGAACAGGGGCGGGCTTGCTACTCTGGGAGAGCTTCTGAGAGGCACAGACCCCCAAAGCCAGAGAGCCTGAAGACCTGGGTCCCAGACCTTCCCCAGCAACACACCAGACGCAGAGCTACTCCCGCCAGGTTGGATAGATCCCCTTTCCCCACTCTCTCATGTCTGCGGATGCCCCTTGGGCTGCGCCATGGCCTCGTGGCTGCAGAATCACTGTGGTGGGTACTGGGCCCTGACAGGCCCGTCACTGACTCTCGTGGAGACTCCCCTCTGAGCCCCAGTTTCCCTGCTGCCCCACACCCAGCGCTGGGCTTTGGGGTTCTCCCCACCATCCGCGGCTAGGTGGCCGCAGTTTCCCAGCAGGCATCTGCCCTCTGGGTGGGGAGGGCGGAAGGAAAACATCAGACACAGCCTCTGCTGGGCGCTGCTCCTCCCCCCTCCCCTTCCCCCCTCCTGTTCACGGAGCTGAGGAATGAACTTCACAAACACACAAATACTCACAGTAGTAAGTGAATAGGATTTATTTAAAAGAAAAGAAAGGCACAAAGTTCTCAGCATAGACAGTGAGGAGGTAGAGTGTCCCCCCAAAAGTCAGGACTTAAGCAGGTCATATCCTTACTAGTATTGATATTGATCTGTACATTTTTGGTTGGCTCCTGTCCTTAAAATATATTATTTCTAACCAATCAGTTTAAAGTTCACAATGTTTAACTTACTATTTTTATGACTTCTTTTGATCCTCTGATTAAGTTGCCACTCTTTTTAATCCCCTCGCTATTTTACAATGGACCAGATGTATGGGCTAAATATTAATGATCACCAGTAGTTTTTCCCTCAGGCATATGGAATAGAAGTTAATTACTCTCCTTTCCTGGATCTGGTGCTGATAATTTATCACCCACAGACACATTCCAGGAATTCTGGACAAAGGGTATAGTTCTAAGTTAATGGAGTGAAGTGTTTATTGAAAACAGGACTGAGGTCTCAGAGTCATACACTGACTGCCTAGCAATTTCTGCCTAACTATTATTTCAACTGGGAACTGAGATATACACATATATGCATTTCTTTGAATTATAATTACTTCCAAAGGACCATTCCAGTTACAAGTGTCAAATAGAGAGATAACTGTATATTGCCAGGTGCAGCCAAATAGAGTTCCCTTCAAAAAGTGATAGTAGCTCTTTTTTCCCCACTTATAGTAATGGTTCCTTGATGTGTCTTTCTATGTTTGTGGGTAGTGGCATAAGGGGAAAGCAGGAGAAGATTCATCTTACACTTAAATACACTTAACATATATAATTTTATGTTTGATCACTAAATTATTTTGCATATATAGTTTTACCCCCACACAATACACACACACACACATATAAATGTTTGTGTATTTTACATTCATACCTAACTCTTTAACTTCAGTGAATTTTCCTAGTTCTAAGAGTTGCTGATTCTGGAGAGCATTTTTATTGCATTCACATGATATAAACATAGCCCTTACATTACCATGCTAAAAGCCCCATCATTTAATCTAGTCCTCCATTTCAAAATCTTCCTCAAATATCAAAGATATTTGAGATGACTTCAAACTATTAAAAATAGAAGTTAGCTAAAATTCTTCTCTTTCAGGTACTCGCTTTTACAGAATGCACAACTGTCAGCCCATCCCATGCAACCTAGAAACCTATGTGACAAATAATGAAGGAAATGTTGAGGTAAAATTAACAGTGCAAAATTAACAGTGCAAAATCTTTATGTGTTTTTTAAGAAATATAAATTGTCAGCTTCCTAATTTTTTTTGTTTTATTTGGAACTTCTAAACAAAATTATAAATTTTGTTTATATCCTAATTTTTCCCTAAAGACATATAAGTTAGAAAATAATCAGTAAGATTTAAAAGATAGATAGATATACATTGCAATGAAAGAAAAATAAGAAAAGCCAGAGATATGTTAATACGCAAACACAACAGTCATAAAACATTCTACACATTTCCTCAAATGGACCACAAATTTGATTGTAAAATTCCTTACTGCCAAAGGCAAGATCCATATAAAGAGTTAGATTGTCCCTATGGGCTAACAACAAACAATTCCTCAAGAGAAGCACAGCTCTTCTGATACTAAGACAGAAATAAATGTCTCCTGTGGGCCTCATAATGGAAGCATCTCAGAAGTGGTAGGGATATTAGTGTTCAACCAGTCCAAGAGCCTATTCTTTCTACCCTAGCTTTTCTAAAAGACCATATGTCTATTTGAATAAGTTCATTGGCAAAAAACTCAGTACTAATAAGGCATTTCATTATTTAGCAGACAATTTTTGGCTTTTAAAAATGTATTTCTTTTGTTTAGTCTCCTTCTATGCATAACTCTTTAGTCATAATTTTAATTCTCTCAAGGAAAGTAGAACAAGAGTACTCAATATTCTGTTTTTAAATAATTAAAGAATAACTGCCACTGCTCCCTTATTCTTGCATACATTCATTAAAACTATGCATTATGCTTCTAGAATTTACTGTACAGAAAGTTTTATGGCTATAATTGTGAACAGTGAAAAGCATAGCTCTTACTTCCACTGGGTTTACATAAGAATTAAATTTTTTTTTCCAATTATTTCCTTAGGTTGAATATCTTGGGTTTTTCTTTTCAGAATCATTCTTTATTCTTCACTGCCAAGCTCTGTGCCCTGATAGCCTGACTTGAATGAAACAGATCAGTGTGTCCTTTGCCTTGGGGAATTCTCAAACACGTGGAGTTCAGACAGTGAAGAGGAATAGAGGATTATAGTTAGTTATTAATTCTTTTGGTCAAGTCTCTGTGAAGACACCATTAACTGGCTTCATCTGTCAATACTGGGTTTACATAAGAATTAAATTTTTTTTTCCAATTATTTCCTTAGGTTGAATATCTTGGGTTTTTCTTTTCAGAATCATTCTTTATTCTTCACTGCCAAGCTCTGTGCCCTGATAGCCTGACTTGAATGAAACAGATCAGTGTGTCCTTTGCCTTGGGGAATTCTCAAACACGTGGAGTTCAGACAGTGAAGAGGAATAGAGGATTATAGTTAGTTATTAATTCTTTTGGTCAAGTCTCTGTGAAGACACCATTAACTGGCTTCATCTGTCAACCAAAGGTCACAGCTTCTGAAAATCAGCTTTGTTTCCAGTATTTCGTAATCCCTTTATCTACCTCTCTATTTGCCGAGGGTCCTCCACGCTTCCTAGTTCAGTGGTACTCAGGTTTCCTTTGCGGTTTTCCTATACCTTGAACTGTTTTTTTGTTTTTGTTTTTGTTTTTGTTTTTTTAATCTATTTAAACTCTTCCCAAATTGCTTATTTATTTTGTTTCTTCCTAAGAAAGTGACTGGGCAATTTACGATGCCAGATAATGCCAAGAACATAGTAAAGACACCTAGTAAATGCTGAATAAAAAATTGGAAACAAACAAACAAACCCGAAACCTGAAATTATAGATTTCACCATATTCTAGGTCTTTTCTTTCTCCTCACTTCCTTCCTCCTCCCTCTCACTCTTTGTGTCTCTCTCCACACACATGTACATATACACATGTGGGCATGTGTATTACATAATGCAAATATGTAATCATACCATCTGTGATTCTTATTTAGAATCTAGGCATCTTTTATTTATGAATTAATATAAATTTCAGTAGGCAATTATCTATGTACTTTATTCAACAGATCTCAGTTCAGTTCAGTTCAGTTGCTCAGTCGTGTCCCACTCTTTGCAACCCCATGAATCGCAGCACGCCAGGCCTTTCTGTCCATCACCAACTCCCGGAGTTCACTTAAACTCATGTCCATCGAGTCCGTGATGCCATCCAGCCATCTTATCCTCTGCTGTCCCCTTCTCCTCCTGCCCCCAGTCCCTCCCAGCATCAAGGTCTTTTCCAATAAGTCAACTCTTCGCATGAGGTGGCCAAAGTACTGGAGCTTCAGCTTTAGCATCATTCCTTCCAACAAATCCCAGGGTTGATCTCCTTCAGAATGGACTGGTTGGATCTCCTTGCAGTCCAAGGGACTCTTAAGAGTCTTCTCCAACACCACAGTTCAAAAGCATCAATTCTTCGGCGCTCAGCCTTCTTCACAGTCCAACTCTCACATCCATACATGACTACAAGAAAAACCATAGCCTTGACTAGACGGACCTTAGTCAGCAAAGTAATCTCATTTCTTATCAAATTTAATATATTATAAAGAAAACTTGAATAGTTGAATTAAATTAACAGAAAGATTCATGGCACTGTAATCATAAATGCAATCATTTGTATATCCTAGTGCCAATTTTTCTGGAAATACTTAATTTACCAAGGACATGCTTAAAATGTAATGTGTAAAGCTGTATAATTATATGTACTGAAAATACAACAGTTGCTTCACTCTCTTTAGGTGATTATATTTTGTAATTAGTTGCCTAATGTGCTTATTTTTATTTACTAGCATAAATGGAGCTAAGCGTGGTAACAAAAGAACATTAGAATAGAGACCAATGATAATATCTCTTGACTGACTTCAACTTTCTTTTCACTTACTGGGAATAGGAGACATTACTTATGAAGATATTTCAGCTTTTCTTTCCAAATACTCAAATTATATTTATTCACCTAATGTTCACAAATAAAGTAATAATTACAGAAAACATCCAGCATGTCACTTTCTTGAGAGAATATCATTCTGGGTTTAATAAAGAGACATTTGATTTCTTTTGGTGGATGAAATCATATTATAGAATACATCTAAAAAAAAACTTCAATGTTTTGTATGGGTAGAAACCTGCTCCATCACACTGCACATTATAGGATTAGTGCAAAGACTAGACTTTTGAACATACTAGATACTCAACAAATACTTTATAACTAATAGATTAATGATGCATACATCTGTTAAATGATTGCCATGTAGTATAGAGGTTGGGCTTCCCTAGTGGCTGAGACTATAAAAATTAAGCCTCAGGGAGACCCAGGTTCCATCCCTGGGTGGGGAAATTCCCTGGAGGAGGGCGTGGCAACCCACTGGAGTATTCTGGCCTGCAGAATCCCCATGGACAGAGGAGCTTGGCAGGCTACAGTCCATGGTGTCGCAAAGAGATGGACATGACTGAGTAACTAAGTAAAGCACAGCACATAGAGATACTTAAAACCATGGAGTGATCCTTGAAATAGCTCTACACTATTCTCCCCTGTGACGCTATTAATTTGGAAATGTACAACACATGGAAAATGGAATTAACATCATATGCATTTTAAGTAATGAGTACAAAAACAAAAAAATTACACTCACAAATCAGTATCTTATTGAAAGAGAAAAAAAGGAGGAGAGCAATTCTGTGTTCTCTAACAAAGTTGGAGGTGAATCAGGAATTATGGGTATAAAATTATGAAATAATTAAAATCCTTAACAAATGTAAAACCTTTAAATATGGTTATCTTCTATTTTCCCAAGAAAACCCCAAACATGGGAACATTTCTATCTATTTATTTACTTGTTTTATATAGTTGACTGTGTGGATCTCAACAAACTGTGGAAAATTCTGAAAGGGATGGAAATACCAGGCCACCTAACCTGCCTCTTGAGAAATCTGCATGCAGATCAGGAAGCAACAGTTAGAACTGGACATGGAACAATAGACTGGTTCCAAAATAGGAAAAGGAGTACATTAAGGCTGTATATTGTCACCCTGCTTATTTAACTTATATGCAGAGTACATAATGAGAAACGCTGGACTGGAAGAAACACAAGCTGGAATCAAGATTGCTGGGAGAAATATCAATAACCTCTGATATGCGGATGACAGCACCCTTATGGCAGAAAATGAAGAGGAGCTAAAAAGCCTCTTGATGAAAGTGAAAGAAGAGAGTTAAAAAGTTGGCTTAAAGCTCAATATTCAGAAAACGAAGATCATGGCATCTGGTCCCATCACTTCATGGAAATAGATGGGGAAACAGTAGAAACGGTGTCAGATAGGTGATTATATTTTGTAATTAGTTGCCTAATGTGCTTATTTTTATTTACTAGCATAAATGGAGCTAAGCGTGGTAACAAAAGAACATTAGAATAGAGACCAATGATAATATCTCTTGACTGACTTCAACTTTCTTTTCACTTACTGGGAATAGGAGACATTACTTATGAAGATATTTCAGCTTTTCTTTCCAAATACTCAAATTATATTTATTCACCTAATGTTCACAAATAAAGTAATAATTACAGAAAACATCCAGCATGTCACTTTCTTGAGAGAATATCATTCTGGGTTTAATAAAGAGACATTTGATTTCTTTTGGTGGATGAAATCATATTATAGAATACATCTAAAAAAAAACTTCAATGTTTTGTATGGGTAGAAACCTGCTCCATCACACTGCACATTATAGGATTAGTGCAAAGACTAGACTTTTGAACATACTAGATACTCAACAAATACTTTATAACTAATAGATTAATGATGCATACATCTGTTAAATGATTGCCATGTAGTATAGAGGTTGGGCTTCCCTAGTGGCTGAGACTATAAAAATTAAGCCTCAGGGAGACCCAGGTTCCATCCCTGGGTGGGGAAAATTCCCTGGAGGAGGGCGTGGCAACCCACTGGAGTATTCTGGCCTGCAGAATCCCCATGGACAGAGGAGCTTGGCAGGCTACAGTCCATGGTGTCGCAAAGAGATGGACATGACTGAGTAACTAAGTAAAGCACAGCACATAGAGATACTTAAAACCATGGAGTGATCCTTGAAATAGCTCTACACTATTCTCCCCTGTGACGCTATTAATTTGGAAATGTACAACACATGGAAAATGGAATTAACATCATATGCATTTTAAGTAATGAGTACAAAAACAAAAAAATTACACTCACAAATCAGTATCTTATTGAAAGAGAAAAAAAGGAGGAGAGCAATTCTGTGTTCTCTAACAAAGTTGGAGGTGAATCAGGAATTATGGGTATAAAATTATGAAATAATTAAAATCCTTAACAAATGTAAAACCTTTAAATATGGTTATCTTCTATTTTCCCAAGAAAACCCCAAACATGGGAACATTTCTATCTATTTATTTACTTGTTTTATATAGTTGACTGTGTGGATCTCAACAAACTGTGGAAAATTCTGAAAGGGATGGAAATACCAGGCCACCTAACCTGCCTCTTGAGAAATCTGCATGCAGATCAGGAAGCAACAGTTAGAACTGGACATGGAACAATAGACTGGTTCCAAAATAGGAAAAGGAGTACATTAAGGCTGTATATTGTCACCCTGCTTATTTAACTTATATGCAGAGTACATAATGAGAAACGCTGGACTGGAAGAAACACAAGCTGGAATCAAGATTGCTGGGAGAAATATCAATAACCTCTGATATGCGGATGACAGCACCCTTATGGCAGAAAATGAAGAGGAGCTAAAAAGCCTCTTGATGAAAGTGAAAGAAGAGAGTTAAAAAGTTGGCTTAAAGCTCAATATTCAGAAAACGAAGATCATGGCATCTGGTCCCATCACTTCATGGAAATAGATGGGGAAACAGTAGAAACGGTGTCAGACTTTATTTTTGGGGGCTCCAAAATCACTGCAGATGGTGACTGCAGCCATTAAATTAAAAGACACTTACTCCTTAGAGTAACAGGCTTCCCTGTTGGCTCAGAGGTTAAAGCGTCTGCCTGCAGTGCGGGAGACCCAGGTTCGATCCCTGGGTTGGGAAGATCCTCTGGAGAAGGAAATGGCAACCCACTCCAGTACTCCTGCCTGGAAAATTCCATGGACTGAGGAGCCTGGTGGGCTACAGTCCACAGGGTCGCAAAGAGTCGGACACGACTGAGCGACTTCACCTTCACCTTCACCTACTCCTTGGCAGAAAAGTTACGACCAACCTAGATAGTATATTCAAAAGCAGAGACCTTACTTTGCCGACTAAGTCCATCTAGTCAAGGCTATGGTTTTTCCTGTGGTCATGTATGGATGTGAGAGTTGGACTGTGAAGAAGGCTGAGCACCGAAGAATTGATACTTTTGAACTGTGGTGTTGAAGAAGACTCTTGAGAGTCCCTTGGACTGCAAGGAGATCCAACCAGTCCATTCTGAAGGAGATCAACCCTGGGATTTGTTTGGAAGGAATGATGCTGAAGCTGAAGCTCCAGTACTTTGGCCACCTCATGCGAAGAGTTGACTCATTGGAAAAGACTCTGATGCTGGGAAGGATTGAACTGATCATATAGTTCACAGTAGAGATTTACAACTGAATAAGCAGTGGCTCTCTCTGCAGTCTCTTTTGATGGCTCCAGCACCAAGTATGGAGGAGGGTATAGCAGTGTCCCTGTAAAGTAAAGTGGACAACTTTGGAGGATGGCAAATGGATGACTCACTGAGGTACAGAACCATAGCCCTAATGGCGTCCTCTGAAGCCTTGATCAAACATGCTCAAAGGTCACAACTTTCTGTACTTTATGATTTTTCTTTTTCAAATATATTGTCCACTCTGTTTTGCTTGATAAATCCAGATGGGTGTGGGTTTTCTATTATTATAATTTAAAGGATCATACTTCATATTTATGGTCAGTTCAGTTCAGTCGCTCAGTCATATCCAACTCTTTGCGGTCCCATTAATTGCAGCACTCCATGCATCCCTGTCCATTACCACTCCCGGAGTTCACTCAAACTCAAGTCCATTGAGTCGGTGATGCCATCCAGCCATCTCATCCTCTGTCGTCCCCTTTTCCCCCTGCCCCCAAACCCTCCCAGAATCAGAGTCTTTTCCAATGAGTCAACTCTTCGCATGAGGTGGCCAAAGTACTGGAGCTTCAGCTTTAGCGTCATTCCTTCCAAAGAAATCCCAGGGCTGATCTCCTTCTGAATGGACTGGTTGGATCTCCTTGCAGTCAAATGGACTGCAACACCACAGTTCAAAAGCATCAATTCTTTGGCACTCAGCCTTCTTCACAGTCCAACTCTCACATCCATACATGACCACAGGAAAAACCATAGCCTTGACTAGACGGAACTTTGTTGACCAAGTAAAGTCTCTGCTTTTGAATATGCTATCTAGCTTGGTCATAACTTTTATTTTGGAGCTCCCAAAAATAAAGTGTGCCACTGTTTCCACTGTTTCCATATTTCCCATTAAGTGATGGGATCAGATGCCACGATCTTCGTTTTCTGAATGTTGAGCTTTAAGCCAACTTCTTCTCTCTCCTCTTTCACTTTCCTCAAGAGACTTTTTAGTTCCTCTTCACCTTCTGCCATAAGGGTGATGTCATCTGCATATCTGAGGTTATTGATATTTCTCTCGCAGTCTTGATTCCAGCTTGTGTTTCTTCCAGTCCAGCGTTTCTCATGATGTACTCTGCATACAAGTTAAATAAGCAGGGTGACAATATAGAGCCTTAATGTACTGCTTTTCCTATTTGGAACCAGTCTATTGTTCCATGTCCAGTTCTAACTGTTGCTTCCTGACGTGCATATAGGTATCTTGAAAGAGAGGTCAGGTTTTCTGGTATTCCCATCTCTTTCAGAATTTTCTACAGTTTATTGTGATCCACACAGTCAGAGGCTTTGGCGTAGTCAATAAAACAGAAATAGATGTTTTTCTGGAACTCTCTTGCTTTTTCCATGATCCAGCGGATGTTGGCAATTTGATCTCTGGTTCCTCTGCCTTTTCTAAGACCAGCTTGAACATCAGGGAATTCATGGTTCATGTATTGCTGAAGTCTGGCTTGGGGAATTTTGAGCATTACTTTACTAGCATGTGAGATGAGTGCAATTGTTCGGTAGTTTGAGCATTCTTTAGGCAATTTGATATCTGGTTCCTCTGCCTTTTCTAAGACCAGCTTGAACATCAGGGAATTCATGGTTCATGTATTGCTGAAGTCTGGCTTGGGGAATTTTGAGCATTACTTTACTAGCATGTGAGATGAGTGCAATTGTTCGGTAGTTTGAGCATTCTTTGACATTGCCTTTCTTTGGAATTGGAATGAAAACCGACCTTCTCCAGTTGTGGCCACGGCTGAGTTTTCCAAATTTGCTGACATATTGAATGCGCACTTTCACAAAATCATCTTTCAGAATTTGAAATAGCGCAGCTGGAATTCCCTCACCTCCACTAGCTTTGTTCATAGTGATGCTTTCTAAGGCCCACTTCACTTTGCATTCCAAGATGTCTGGCTCTAGGTGAGTGACCACATCATCGTGATATCTTGGTCGTGAAGATCTTTTTTGTATAGTTCTTCTGTGTATTCTTGCCACCTCTTCTTAATATCTTCTGCCTCTCTTAGGTCCATACCGTTTCTGTTTTATCGAGCCCATCTTTGCATGAAATGTTCCCTTGATATCTCTAATTTTCTTAAAGAGATCTCTACTCTTTCTCATTCTGTTGTTTTCCTCTATTTCTTTGCATTGATCACGGAGGAAGTCTTTCTTATCTCTTCTTGCTATATTTTGGAACTCTGCATTCAGATGCTTATATCTTTCCTTTTCTCTTATATATGGCCACTTTATTATAATTTTTAATGAAAGATTTTAAAGCATTTTAGCAACTATACGTTCATATTATCACTTCCAGCCCCTGAGGTTAATTCTACCCATGCACAGTAACTTCTATTAATGGGGAAGGGCTTGTGTTAAGGATAAGTGGTTCGCTCTTTGATGAATCAATTTCCATATCTATTCTGCATCTCATACATCTGTTTATACTATCATTCTCACCTAAATAAAATCTATTCCTCTCCTACCAGGAGTAAACTATTGAACATACCTATGGGAGAATATTAACCTTCTCTTCCAGTTCCAGATATATCACTTTATTTGACTAAGTAATCTATTCAAAAATATATAAAATATAAATTAGTGGACAGAAAGAGGATTAACTGCAATGATAATTACCATTTGGAGATGGGTAGGTCAGAAAACCTATATCTCACTTTACTTTGAGCATAGTAAATGGTAGACATCCAGGTAGTGATGTCAGTAGTTTGGGTAGTCAATAGTATGTCCTCAGATATACCCTCTATGAAGTTCTCATGCATGTATTCTCCTCCATTACCTTGTTTTCCTTATTTAAAAATATCTCCTCTGTTCTTTATGGTCATATTCACAAAGTAATTTGAGGGTATCTGTATAATTTTAAAAACTAAATCCATGTTGACAGTAAGTTACATGTTTTAATAAACGATACTTTATTAAGATGCTCTTACTAGTATGGCTAGAATCTGACAGAGAATCTTTAGGTTAGAATCAGGCATGATTTTATCCCTTTACATTTGGGTTTGGTCTTGGTGCTTTAGTCATTCCTTATCACTGACATAAATAGCTTCATATTTTGTTCAAATTTAATGTGTCTTAGATTGTGAGGATAGAGTTATTATATAATTTATTATTTTTCTTAAAATGTGTAAGTATGCTTTTAGGTGGAGAATTTTTAGCCTGAGTTGTTTATGAGAACCTTGGTATGACAGAATTTTCCTGAGTCTAATTTGCTAAAATTCTCACCTCCATGTATCAGCTAACACCAGCTTCACATTTCATAATGCTTTCCTTCATCAGGATGAGCCTCATGTGGCCTAGCTCCACATACCAGTTGAAAAAGATGTTAGATTCTAATAGTACATGAGTGTTTAACTTTATTTAGTTAGTTCTTGAAAATCATTCATGCTCTAAAACTATTCCGCATAAATCAATATATAATATAAGTTCCAAGAAATGTGTGAAAGAAGGAGGAGTTATTTTGGAAGCAGAAGGGTCTTTCCACAGTGTCTTGAAATCATACTAGTAAAAAAGCTTATTATGCCATCTCATAGGAGAAGGCAGTGGCACCCCACTCCAGTACTCTTGCTTGGAAAATCCCATGGATGGAGGAGCCTGGTAGACTGCAGTCCATGGGGTCGCTAAGAGTCAGACACAACTGAACGACTTCACTTTGACTTTTCACTTTCATGCATTGGAGAAGGAAATGGCAACCCATTCCAGTATTCTTGCCTAGAGAATTCCAGGGATGAGGGAGCCTGGTGAGCTGCCATCTATGGAGTCGCACAGAATTGGACACGACTGAAGTGACTTAGCAGCAGCAGCAGCCATCTCATAAGCTCAATCCTGTTATATGGAAAACTAGTCTTAAAGTGGGTGAAATTATGTTTTCCAACTTTGAGTAGGACTAAAAGTTCAAGAAACTAAAGATAGCTACTTTATAAACAGCTATTTTATGACATAGAATTGGCTTTGGGATGAGAAGTACATGAATAAGAGATAATTTCACAAGGAAGAGTCTTTTCTGTAGGTATTTGGATACAGGTGAGCTGCTCCTTCACTGGAGAGGATACTTTACTAAAAGACTGAAGCCAGAGGGAACCTTGGCATTTTATGATGTAAGCCAATGCGCTGAGATTACTATCACCCTGTATTATAACTTATATAATATATAAATATACTTATATAATAACTAGATAATTTACCTTATTAAAACACCAAATAAATATTAACAGTCACAATCATAGTAGACAGTTATTCTCATTTTTACTGTCATTTACCTGTTGCATACCTTTTCACTCTGGGTCTTACTCAACACTTGTATGCTCCTAGCCTTCCTCCTTGTATCACCCTAACCCTAGGTCCATAAAATTACCAGAGTCTTTTGTTCTGGGATCTCTTAACAGACAGGATCAATATGTCTGTGCTGATTCATCTGACCATCAATCTGTGTGCCATTCCATGGGGAAGAAGGGAACAAAAAGAGTCAGTACGTTTTTCAGTTTTAGACTCTTGCTTATATTATCTCAGTGATTAGAGGCTTTATTATCATTTCTGCTTGTGGCTTCAATCAACTACTCTTGACATATGATGATAGCTCAGCTTACTGTTTTCCAGCTCAGCTGAGTTCCTGATAATATGAAAATTACCTAAAAGGAAGCTGTTAGTGCAGAACTGTGTATCACTAGCTATGATCTAATATCAGCACAGTGGTTGGCCCATATCTGGCCTCTTAACACTCAGGAATACTGAGGCATCCACTAATGGGCTTCCCTGGTGGCTCAGACAGTAAAAGCTTCTGCCCGCAATCCTGGAGACCCAGGTTCGATCTCTGGGTCAGGAAGATCCCCTGGAGAAGGAAACGGCAACCCATTCCAGTAATCTTGCCAGGAAAATTCATGGGGCCGCAGAGTTGGACATGACAGAGGGATTTCACTTTCACTTTTCACTAATGTTGCTGAAGCTTCCAAAAATAAAAATACTGCAGGGAGGTTTAAACAAAGGTGTGCCTCCTGTTGCTTTCCAAATCTTGTAAACGATTCGCATTGTCTGAACCTCAAGCACACAAGAATCCTAACTCCAAAGTAGTCCTGAAAATATAGTTTTTAACCAGTCCAGGCTTTAAATTATAGGGAGAAATATTAGTAAGAGAATGGAACAAATGCTACAAAAATTGTCCACCAAGTCTACTGTAGTCCAAGTATTTTGCTTACAACATCCACACAAAACCCTTTTTTTTTTTCACATTTAAATTTCAAAATAATAGCATTTAACTAAAAATGGAACTTTCCAAAGTAATGAAATTGCACTCAACATTTCAACCTCAGGTAATGATTATTACTTCATTTGGTCAAAATCCCATCCAGACATAAAATATACTGTAAATGATTTATGAAGTGAAAACAGACAATGCAACATACATTGCATGACATAATAAGGGAAAGTGAAGGGGAAATTACAGAAAAATGTAGATAAATAATTCACTTCTTACTTCTGCATCTGACCATATAGCCAAATTAGGCAATATTGGTTTTAATAGTTTCATTTTCTTTTTGCACATTTGATGTTCTCCTTTCATTCAGACAGTAATTCAGCAGCTGGTAAGTCATCTGATATGATGGCTAAGAAGATTTTTACTTCTAAAATTAAATTTTGATATTGTTCATTTCCTGACTATGGAAAAGATAACATCTTATATTTTTCCTTAAGATGTATACTTCATTCTGTGGAACAGAACTTCAGATTCTAGGTTGTGGTCTTTCTTTTCTTTTCTTTTCTTTTTTTTTTAAGTGCTCTTATATGATCCATTCTGAAGGAGATCAGGCCTGGGATTTCTTTGGAGGGAATGATGCTAAAGCTGAAACTCCAGTACTTTGGCCACCTCATGCGAAGAGTTGACTCATTGGAAAAGACTCTGATGCTGGGAGAGATTGGGGGCAGGAGAAGGGGATGACAGAGGAAGAGATGGCTGGATGACATCACTGACTTGATGGACATGAGTCTGAGTGAACTCTGGGAGTTGGTGATGGACAGGGAGGCCGGCATGCTGCAATTCATGAGGTCACAAAGTCGGACACGACTGAGTGACTGAACTGAACTTATATGATTCTTTGGTTCTTTTCTAAAATTTGTTTTTAACTGGAGGATAATTTGACTTCTGCTATACAACAACATGAATCATCCATAAGTTCAAGCCTATTGTTGAATTTCTTTGACCGTAAATACATATTTTAGTAAGAGAAGATGTAATATGTAGTTGTCTCTGTGTAATAAGCAAAGTCAAACAAGTTCTCTGCCAGTATATAACAAGGATTACCTTTCCTCCAGATTCTGCTGACACGTTCTTCATTTCCCTCTGAGACCTCATCAAAAGTTTGTTTAACAGTCATACTTATAGCAACCTTCTGTCCATGATGATGTATACATGCTTCAAAAGCTTTCTTTACATTTCTCTTCTTTCTTAGTTCTCACCAAAATCTCTTTTAGCACCCACATTTCTACCAACAGTTCTTGAAGGCAAGCTAGACTTTTTATATCAAGCATCTCAAAACTCTTCAAGTCTCTACCTATTACCTAATTCCAAGACCAAATCCACATGTCTAGTTATTTGTTACAATAGTGCCCACTTGCTTTTGGTATCAAAATCTGTCTTATCTGTGGGTACAGAGGACAGACTATAATTATATGTAGGCTTGATATACATTTAGGCTTCACATAGAGGCTCTGCACATTTTTTAGAAGTCTTTTTCCCCACTATGTGGGATTCTGTTGATGCACGTGTGTTCATATTGGCTATCATTAGTTATCAAGAGCAAAATCAAGGAATTCTTTTTATTGCTACAAAATAACTAATAAATTTTAATTTCAGTATATGTATATTTATCAGTTTTGTATCCACTTAGTTCTTTTGGAGAGTTTCCATATCTCATGAAATTCCCCAAGTCTTTACCCACTATATTCATCTTCATCTAAAACATCTAAAACATATTTTTAGCAATTACTTTTTATACCATAAGATATGTTTATTGGAATATAATCACTTTACAATGTTGTGTTATTTTTACTTTACAACACTATGAATCAGCAATATGTATCATTTACCCCCTCCTTCTGGAGCCTCCCTCCCCACTCCTCCATTCTTCTAGTCTCAGTCATCACAGAGCATAAAGCTCAGCTCCCTGTGCTATACAGCAGCTTCCTACTAGCTATCTATTTTGTACATGGTGATGTATATCTGTCAGTGCTACTATCTCAATTCTTGCTCTTCTCTCTTTCCCCTGTTGTGTCCACAAGTCCATTCTCTACATCTGTGCCTCTATTCCTGCTCTGCAAATAGGTTCATCAGTATCATTTTTCTACCATTTTCTAGATTCCATCTATATGCATTAATATATGATATTTGTTTTTTTTTTTCTTTCTGACTTACTTCATTCTGTGTGACAGGTTCTAGGTTTATCCATATCACTTCAAATGACTCAATTCTGTTTCTTTCTTATGGCTGTGTAATATTCCATTGTATATATGTACTATATCTCCTTTATCCTTTCATCTGTCAATGGACATGTCCTGACTTATTCCATGCCCTGGTTATTGTAAGTAGTGCTGCAATGAACACTGGGGTACATGTGTATTTTGAGTTATAGTTTTCTAAAGGTATATGCCCAGTGATGGAATTACTAGGTCATATATTAGTATAATTTTTTAAAAAATGTTTAATAGGTAAATAAAACAAAACAAATAAAACTTGCTTAGAGAAAAACATAAGAAAAACACCTTTGACATAAATCACAGCAAAATCTCCTTTGACACGCCTCATAAAATAATGAAAATAAAAATAAACAATTGAGATCTATACCAACTTAAAAGATTTTGGACAGCAAAAGAAAACTATAAGCAAGATGAAAATACAGCTCTCATAATGGGAAAAAGTATTTGCAAATGAAGCAACAGACAAAGGTATAATCACAAAAATATACAGCATCTTATGGAGTTCAATATCAAAGCAACAATCCAGTCAAAAACGGAATGGAAGACTTAAAAAAATAAAGAAAACATACAGACGGCCAAGAAGGACATAAAAATATCTCAACACTGTTAAATCATTCAGTTCAGTTCAGTCGCTCAGTCATGTCCGACTCTTTGCAACCCCATGAACTGCAGCACGCCAGGCCTCCCTGTCCATCACCAACTCCCGGAGTTCACTCAAATTCATGTTTGTCGAGTCAGTGATGCCATCCAGCCATCTCATTCTTTGTTGTCCCCTTCTCCTCCAGCCCCTATTCCCTCCCAGCATCAGAGTCTTTTCCAATGAGTCAACTCTGCATGAGGTGGCAAAGTACTGGAGTTTCAGCTTTAGCATCAGTCCTTCCAAAGAACACTCAGGACTGATCTCCTTTAGAATGGACTGGTTGGATCTCCTTGCAGTCCAACGGACTCTCAAGAGTCTTCTCCAACACTACAGTTCAAAAGCATCAATTCTTCAGCACTCAGCTTTCTTCACAGTCCAACTCTCACATCCATACATGACCACTGGAAAAATCATAGCCTTGACTAGACAGATCTTTGTTGGCAAAGTAATGTCTCTGCTTTTGAATATGCTGTCTTGGTTGATCATAACTTTCCTTCCAAGGAGTGAGTGTCTTTTAATTTCATGGCTGCAGTAACCATCTGCCGTGATTTTGGAGCCACCCAAAGTAAAGTCTGACACTGTTTCCACTGTTTACCCATCTATCTGCCATGAAGTGATGGGACCAGATGCCATGATCTTAGTTTTCTGATTGTTGAGCTTTAAGTCAACTTTTTCACTCTCCTCTCACTTTCATCAGGGGGCTTTTTCGTTCCTCTTCACTTTCTGCCATACGGGTGGTGTTATCTGCATATCTGAGGTTATTCATATTTCTCCCACAATTTTGATTCCAGCTTGTGCTTCTTTCAGCCCAGCATTTCTCAGGATGTACTCTGCATACAAGTTAAATAAACAGGGTGACAATATACAGCCTTGACGTACTCCTTTTCCTATTTGGAACCAGTCTGTTGTTCCATGTCCAGTTCTAACTGTTGCTTCCTGACCTGCATACACGTTTCTCAAGAGGCAGGTCAGGTGATTGGTATTCCCATCTCTTTCAAATTTTTCCACAGTTTATTGTGATCTACACAGTCAAAGGCATTGGCATAGTCAATAAAGCAGAAATAGATGTTTTTATGGAACTCTCTTGCTTTTTCCATGATCCAGCAGATGTTGACAATTTGATCTCTAGTTCCTCTGCCTTTTCTAAAACCAGCTTGAGCACCTGGAAGTTCACACTTCATGTATTGCTGAAGCCTGGCTTGGGGAATTTTGAGCATTACTTTACTAGCATGTGAGATGAGTGCAATTGTGCGGTAGTTTGAGCATTCTTTGACATTGCTTTTCTTTGGGATTGGAATGAAAACTGACCTTTTCCAGTCCTGTGGCCACTGCTGAGTTTTCCAAATTTGCCGGCATACTGAGCACAGCATTTTCACAGTATCATCTGTTAGGATTTGAAATAGCTCAACTGGAATTCTATCACCTCCACTAGCTTTGTTCATAGTGATGCTTTCTAAGGCCCACTTAGATTATTAGAGAAATCCAAATCAAAACTACAGTGAGATAACACCTCATATTGGCCAGAATGACAATCAGTAAAAAAAAAAAAAAAAAAAATCTGCAAAAACTAAATGCTGGAGAGGGTGTGGAGAAAAGGAAATCCTCTTACACTGTTGGTAGAAATGAAAAATTGTAAAGCCATGGGGAAAACATTATGGATGTTCCTTAAAATCCAAACTTAGAACTACGATCCAACTCACTTCAGTTGCTAAGTGTCCAACAGTTTGTGATCCCATGGACTGCAGCACCCCAGTCTTCCCTGTCCATCATGAATTCCCATAGCTTGCTCAAACTCATGTTCATTGAGTTGGTGATGCCATCCAACCATCTCATTCTCTGCTGTCCCCTTTTACTCTTCCTTCAATCTTTCCCAGGATCAGAGTCTTTACCAATGAGTCAGTTCTTCACATCAGGTGGCCAAAATATTGGAGCTTCAGCCTCAACATCAATCCTTCCAATATTCAGGACTGATTTTTTTTAGGATTGACTGGTTTGATCTCCTGCAGCCTAAGGGACTCTCAAGAGTCTTCTCCAACACAATTCAAAAGCATCAATTTTTTGGCCCTTAATTTTACTTTATGATCCAACTCTCACATCCATACATGCCTAAGGGAAAAACCATAACTTTGGCTAAATGGACTTTTGTCAGTAAAGTGATGTCTCTACTTTTTTAAAATACTGTCTAGGTTTATCATATCTTTTCTTCCAATGAGAAAGCATCTTTTAATTTCATGACTGCAGTCACCATTTGCAGTGATTTTGGAGCCCAAGAAAATAAAGTCTGTCACTATTTTCATTGTTTCCCCATCTATTTGTGATGAAATGATGGCAAACTACAGTATGTCCCAGCAATCCCAATATTGGGCATGTGAAAGTTGCTCAGTTGTGTCTGACTCTTTGCAACCCTATGAACTATATAGTCCATGGAATTCTCCAGGCCAGAATACTGGAGTGGGTAGCCCTTCTCTTCTCAAGGGTATCTTCCCAACCCAGGGATTGAACCTAGGTCTCCTGCATTGCAGGCACATTCTTTACCAGCTGAGCCACCAGGGAAGCCCAGGAATACAGAAGTCAGTAGCCTATCCCTTCTCCAGCGGATCTTACCAACCCAGGAATTGCACAAGGGTCTCCTGCATTGCAGGTGGATTCTTTACCAACTGAGTTATCAGGGAAGCCTCCAATATTGGGTATATACCCTAATAAAACCATAACTCAACAATTATTTTAAAGCATAATTTTGTTGTTAATTTTAATATGTTTCATTATTTGCTCTACGTTTATTGAATATTGATCTGTTTATCATGTCATATTTTCTATTGTTTCAGTTCAGTCAGTCAGTTCAGTCACTCAGTCGTGTCCAACTCTTTGCGACCCCATGAATCAGAGCATGTCAGCCCTCCCTATCCATCACCAACTCCCAGAGTTCACCCAAACTCATGTGCATCAAGTTGGTGATGCCATCCAGCCATCTCATCCTCTGTGGTCCCCTTCTCCTCCTGCCCCCAAACACCCCCAGAATCAAGTCATTTCCAATGAGTCAACTTTTCGCATGAGGTGGCCAAAGTATTGGAATTTCAGCCTCAGCGTCAGTCCTTCCAGTGAACACCCAGGACTGATCTACTTTAGGATGGACTGGTTCCATCTCTTTGCCAGTCCAAGGGACTTTCAAGAGTCTTCTCCAACACCATAGTTCAAAAGCATCAATTCTTCAGCACTCAGCTTTCTTCACAGTCCAACTCTCACATCCATACATGACCACTGGCAAAACAATAGCCTTGACTAGACGGACCTCTGTTGACCAAATAATGTCTCTGCTTTTTAATATGCTGTCCAGGTTGGTCATAACTTTCCTTCCAAGGAGTAAGCGTCTTTTAATTTCATGGCTGCAGTCACTATCTGCAGTGATTTTGGAGCCCCAAAAAATGAAGTCTGACACTGTTTCCCCATCTATTTCCCATGAAGTGATGAAACCAGATGCCATGGTCTTCATTTTCTGATTGTTGAGCTTTAAGCCAACTTTTTCACTCTCCTCTTTCACTTTCATCAAGAGGCTGTTTAGTTCCTCTTCACTTTCTGCCATAAGGGTGGTGTCATCTGCTTGTCTGAGGTTATTGATATTTCTCCTGGCAATCTTGATTCCAGCTTGTGCTTCTTCCAGCCTGGCGTTTCTCAGGATGTACTCTGCATAGAAGTTAAATAAGCAGGGTGACAATATACAGCCATAAAGAATTCATTTTCCTATTTGAAACGAGTGTGTTGTTCCATGTCCAGTTCTATTGTTTGAAAATACTTTAAAAATGTTTATATTTCTATAAGTAGTTAAAAATTTGGATTGTGTTACTTGGATGGAAAAGTGTTGTATTTGTTCAGGTAGGCTATTAAGTTTCTTGTACGTCATTTTGATGTTGTGAGGCTGTTGTGTTAGACAACCTCTAATAGTAGATACTTAAAGATTTGCCCTTAGCCCTAGGGTGCATCTCTTAGCTCTGCAGTGTGTTTCTAATTTTTAAAGGTGTTTGATTTGGAGTTTCAATAATAAGCCCAAGCATTCATTAAAGCCCTCTCAGTTGGCAGTAATTGAAATCTCAACTCTTTCTCAACAACATTAGGAAAATACTGCACTTATGCATGTCATTTTGAGCCATCAGTGTGTGATTTCTGCTCTAATGCTTGGAGTCTTACTGTGTAAATGTATAGATTAAAAGTTAGCCGATCATTTGAATGGAGTTTGACACATTTTCAGGTTTGAGTGCCTTCTTCATTTCAGAAATCTCCCCTTCAGTTCCCAACAGTTTTTTCTGCTCTGATTCCTACTTCTGAATCTTCAGTCCAATGACATTGCATCTTTTCACTGTACTCTATGTCTTGTACCCCATGTGAGTTGAGGAGTACTCACTTTAGGTAAAATGACAGTTAAATATGGAGTTCACCTAGTTTTCTCTCATTTAAGTGGTATCAACCCTCTGGTTTCTACTTGTTTTTGTTTACTTTCTTATACCTTCAAACAATTGTTTATATTTAACTTAATGTTTATAAGTGTTGTCAACAGAAGAGATGATTTGTTATAAACTTTCCTCTATTTCCAAAAAGAGAACAAATATGCCATCTTTTCATAATGCTGGAAATATCTCATTGATGGTATCTGTCAGTATTTCAGGTACATTATATTCATGAAAAAAGATGATAGAATGTGGATGTAGATGAAATATGTGAAAATTTAGGTTAATAGTTTCAATGATGAATCTTCTGATTTCTGAATGCTACATATTAGCATCATTTATCTTCTACCTTTAAAAGTAATAAATTATATTCTGATTTGTACAAAAATAGACATTTATTTTGCTCACTTAATAAGTATGTGTGTGTGAATAATTTTCTTTTACTATGATAAATGTTTTCTTTTCAAAAGGAAGCATTCTAGTATGAATAAGATGCTACTATATAAAATCAAACATGATAAAAAAGATAGATTTACATAATAGAAAGGCAAATAGATTTGTAGTTACCACTCATTAGATATTAAAGTGAAAGCGAAAGTGAAGTCGCTCAGTCGTATCCAACTCTGTGGCCCCATGGACTAGAGTCCACCCAGCTCCAGTCCACGGAATTTTCCAGGCAAGAGTACTGGAGTGGGTTGCCATTTCCTTCTCCAGGGCATCTTCCTGACCCAGGTATCAAAACTGGGTTCCAGCATCTCAGGTAGAAGCTTTTACTGTCTGAGCCACCAGGAAAGCCCGTATATATTAAAACCTTGGCTAACTGTCATATCTAATAAATTTGCTTTTTTTCTTCTGTAAAATGAAAGTTTTCTTAGGATTATCATGAGTCTGTACCAGGATATTAAGTGTTTATTTGTGTGTTTTTTTTGTTTGTTTGTTTGTTTTTTAATTTACCTGTCAAAAAGTATATCCTTAATGTTTTTTGACCATTCCTCAGTCAAGTCAGAATTAATTTCAGGAATATACAGAATTCCATTACATGACTAAAAATGCATATGTTATGTGTGCTTAGACATCACTCTGTAATCTTGCTTGAATTTTTGAAAAGTGTCTTTTCCATTAATTACCATGGCACTGTTAAACCCTTAGTAATTATTTGAATTTTAATTTTGTTTTCAGATAATTGCTTGTATGTGATTAATGCAGGAAACAAAATGGTATCAGCCAGATTTTTAACAATTTATCACTTTAGAATTTTTACCATCATAATATTCCTTATGAAAAATACATTAGTTTTTAAAATAATTAACAGTTAAGAAATAAATGGGTTCTCCATTACTTTCATTTACCACATTTTTGATCCATTTTATTATCTATAAATATTTGCATTTCTAGTGATATCTTTCTTCCAATGATTCATTATTTATACCTTTTTAAAGTTGTCTGTTATCTATCACTCTTAAAGAAATATGCATACTTTTTGAGTTAGCTGAGAGTCAGCATATACCAATCAATAATCATCATATTAGTCACTGTCAAGGAAGAGCAATATTAAATTCAAGAGCAGCATGATTTATCTGAAAGAGCCTAGAAATATAAATTAACTAGCATTATACTGCTTCTGTTTTTTTCTGTCAATTCAACTGAAGAAAAATATTGAACTTATCAAAATATCTGTTTAAAAGATTAAGAAACTTATCCTTAGTAAAATTAAGTGATTTGCTAACTATTTAAATGGAAGTTATGAAATCAGGATTTAATCCAAACCTTTTGACTATAAAATCTAACTTCAAAAAATGTTGATTAAAAGTTGTACAACAAAACCAACAAATAAAAATAATAATATCCTTCAATTTCATGCACCATTTAACTACCATCCATATTACTGAAGCAAATAATACTGAACAAGCCTAAACCTCGTTCTCTCATTATATCCTCAAATTCATTTTTCAGTCCCCTACGGAAAGCTTTATAGTCTCACTTTTCCAGAATTACTGATTTCTTAAATTCTAATTATTAATACATGGTATATTTAGTTTGCTTTTATCTTTAAAAAACATAATTTACTATAGTTTGCACTGATTATTATTTATTTTATTTTTTTAATTTTTTCTTTTTACTTTCTACTACTTTTCCACACTTTTACTCCCACATAATAAGGAGTCCGGAGGCAGGTAACTCCTGTTATAAGTGAAGTAACAACAATTATTAGAGCTGGGCTCTGTCAGTATCTTGGCTTACTCCTCTAGACCAAATGCTAGTTGCTACAGTTCTGAGTATTGCATCAATGTTCAATTCCAGAACGTATTAAAGTCTATATATTATTCCTTTGGGGTTTCCCAGGTGACTCAGTGGTAAAGAATCCACCCGCCAAAGCAGGAAATTGCAGGCTCAATCTCTGGATCAGGAAGGTCCCCTGGATAACAAAATGACAACCCACTCCAGTGTTCTTGTGTGGGAAATCCCATGGACAGAGGAGCCATCAGGCTGCAGTCCATGGGGTCACAAAACAGTAGGATGACTTAGTGATTAAACAAAAGCAAATATTATTCCTTTATAATGCAAAACCTCTTCTGGGAAAACATCCCAAACAATTTTTCTCTTTGGTTTTACTAACAGAAGCAGGGTTGATAAAAGTGAAAGAGGAGAGTGAAAAAGTTGGCTTAAAGCTCAACATTCAGAAAACGAAGATCATGGTATCTGATCCCAGCACTTCATGCGAATTAGATGGGGAAACAGTAGAAACAGTGTCAGACTTTATTTTTGTGCCTCCAAAATCACTGCAGATGGTGACTGCAGCCATGAAATTAAAGGACGCTTACTCCTTGGAAGGAAAGTTATGACCAACCTAGATAGCATATTCAAAAGCAGAGAAATTACTTGGTCAACAAAGGTCTGTCTAGTCAAGGCTATGGTTTTTCCTGTGGTCATATATGGATGTGAGAGTTGGACTGTGAAGAAGGCTGAGTGCCTAAGAATTAATGCTTTTGAACTGTGGTGTTGGAAAAGACTCTTGAGAGTCCTTTGGACTGCAAGGAGATCCAACCAGCCCATTCTAAAGGAGATCAGTCCTGGGTGTTCTTTGGAAGGACTGATGCTAAAACTGAAACTCCAGTACTTTGGCCACCTCATGAGAAGAATTGACTCCTTGGAAAAGACTCTGATGCTGGGAGGGATTGGGGACAGGAGGAGAAGGGGACGACAGAGGATGAGATGGCTGGATGGCATCACCAACTCAATGCACATGAGTTTGGGTGAACTCCAGGTGTTGGTGATGGACAGGGAGACCTGGCATGCTGCAATTCATGGGATTGCAAAGAGCTGGACACGACTGAGTGACTGAACTGAACTGAACTGAATTGCTTCAATGGACAAGAACAGGATTCAAATTTTCCCTAAATTCTCAAACTGAGATTCTCTTGGCAAAGAAAAAAGTGGGCAAATGTTGTCAGGTAAACAAATAGCAAAACATTCACCATTATAAAATTCTTTCAAGATTTATTTGACCTTTTGTAGCATTTATTTTTCAAGCTCATTCAAATTCTCTTGTTCTATATTCTCTGATCCCAGATACTCTTTCCTTCCAATTCTCTGGTTTTGTTTGTATATATACATATATATGCAAATTTGTTTTGGATTCTTATTTCCTACTGAAATCTAGTATGTTTTCTCTTTCAAAACTCAATCTTAGACTTCTTCTCACTGTTCATGTGTAATGACATGAGTTCCAATGGTTTGAGTTGAATATGCTAAATTTCTGATATTTTAATTTCCAGTTCACTCTCTTCCATTCATTACTGAGAGACTGGCAAGAGCATCTGCTGACATGGATCCCAAACTAACTAGGGCCCACTTACCACACACACACACACACCCCCTACAGAGTCAGGAGTAAAGAGAACAAAATATTTCTTTGTAATGCTTGTCCTAAGTCCTAGAAACAAATATTGACTGCTTAAGAATATGATGAAGATAATTAGGGTGTGGCACTGTCAGTTTTGGAAAGATACTGCCTCAGAATTCAAGAATGTAATTGGTAGAAATAAAAAAACAATTTCACTGACTTTTTCAAATCTTCCCTCCTGTGCTGTCTGAATTATATGATTCTTACATAACAAGAAATTGTTCTCCAATAGTGCCAAGCATCAATTCTGTTGCTTCATTATATGTTCCACATTTTGGTTCCAGGGACATTCAATCAGCATGACACTTATAGCCATTGAAATTATGGCTGAAACACACTTTGAAATATTAAATAATTAATATCAGTATAGCTAGTGGTTCCCAGGTGGCACAGTGATAAAGAATCACCCTGTCAATGCAGGAGACACAGAGATGCAGGTTTGATCCCTGGGTTGGGAAGATCCCCTGGAGAAGGGAATGGCAATCCACTCTAGTATACTTACCTGGATAATTCATGGACTGAGGAGGCTGTTGAGCTACACAGTCCACTGGGTTGCAGAGTTGGACATGAATGAGCACACACACAATACAATACAACATCAGCATAACTAGCTAGTTAACTAGATAGAGTATATGTGAAGAGTGATACCAATTATATTCTTAAAAATGTGATGATATGAAATACTAGAATTGTTAACAATTTGTGTTTAATAAATATATAGTGCAATATAGTCACATATTTTCAAATAAATAGCTAAATATTTAGTGTTGTTTATTAACTTATAAAGATTGTCTTTGGACAGATAGACAAATGGCCTTAAAAACATGAGATTTTTAAAAGCAGCCAAGTTTTTCAAAATGTCCAGAATATTTTTTTTTTCATCTTGGCAGCAATAGTTTAAATTTGTCACTATAAAACATGAAATCAAAAGAATCATTACAGTTTTTACGTCAATTCAAAGATTAAATATTTCCTGGAGTTATCCATATTTATGATATTTTTATGGTCACATTATACCTTAACCTATTGTTGCTATTCAGTCACCTATTCATGTCTGACTCTTTGCAACCCCATGGTCTGCAGGACTCCAGGCCTGCCCATCCTCACCATCTGCTGAAATTTGTCCAAGTTCATATCTACTGCATCAGTGATACTATTCAGACATGTCATCTTCTGATGTCCTCTTCTCCTTCTGCCCTCAGTCTTTCCTAGCATCAGGGACTTTTTCAATGAGTTGGCTGTTCACATCAGGTGACCAAAAAACAGAAGCTTCAGCTTCAGCATCAGTTCTTCCAATTGAGTGTTCAGGGTTGATTTCATTTGAGGTTCACTGATATGGTCCTCTTGCGATCCAAGGGACTCTCAGGAGTCTTTTCTAGCACCACAGTTCAAAGGCCTAAAACATTCTCAAACACTCAGTGAGAATATAGATTAAGTATTATTGATGCTAGATAAATTTTTTAAATTTAGAAAAATAAAGATTTTATTTTTCTTCATATGAAGAGGTAATCTTAAGATTTCAAATATACTTGTTATCAATATTTAATACCCACAATTAAGTAATTGTGATGTAGATTTAGAATATATATTTGAAATATTTATACATAATAAATATACATATAACTAAATATATATTTCCTAATAATGTTGCAGTAGCTTAAAATAACTGATCTAATTTGGCATTTTTCATTTCATAGAATTTTTAAAATATTTTAAAAACATTTAAAAAATATATGTCTTGAATTTTAGAGCTGCAATACAAAATATAAACCAATGTTTTATCTCAATAAAACTTAAAATTTTAGAACAAGAAAAAGAAATAATAATGAAAGAGAAAATAATTAAAAAAAATTTCTTTGGCCATGCCATGGTGCATATGGAATAAGCCTTAGTCATTGGACCTTCAGGGAATTCCCAAAAATAAATTTTAAATAATGTACATTCTAATGTCTATATTTTTATTATTATACATCAAAGTAACATCTTTAAGATTGGCCAAATACTTGAATAAATTGAAAAAGTAAATGTTGAAATGAATTGAGCACCACACTGCTTTTTTTTGGGGGGGAGGGCATAATAGAATAGCATTTAAAATTTATAGAAGATAAATGTAAGCAATACTATGTAGATATAGATATTGCTTTAAGATTGTAAAATTTCAGTGTATGTAACAGAAAATCATAAAATGAAACTGAACCTAAATTTCCATATTAAGTATAGTATATGTGGTACCATCACAATGTTAAATCTTATGTGTATGCTGGGCATACACACCAAGGAAACCAGAATTGAAAGAGACATGTGTACCCCAATGTTCATCGCAGCACTGTTTATAATAGCCAGGACATGGAAGCAACCTAGATGTCCTTCAGCAGATGAATGGATAAGAAAACTGTGGTACATATACACAATGGAGTTACACACCGAGGAAACCAGACTTGAAAGAGACACTTGTACCCCAATGTTCATCGCAGCACTATTTATAATAGCCAGGACATGGAAGCAACCTAGATGTCCATCAGCAGATGAATGGATAAGAAAGCTGTGGTAGATATACACAATGGAGTATTACTCAGCCATTAAAAAGAATACATTTGAATCAGTTCTAATGAGGTGGGTGAAGCTGGAGCCGATTATACAGAGTGGAGTAAGCCAGAAAGAAAAACACCAATACAGTATACTTACACATATATATGGAATTTAGAAAGATGGTAATGATAACCCTGTATG
>SJXQ01004947.1:284922-325898 GCA_006408695.1 Aepyceros melampus | reverse complement strand
CTGGAGCCGATTATACAGAGTGAAGTAAGCCAGAAAGAAAAACACCAATACAGTATACTTACACATATATATGGAATTTAGAATGATGGTAATGATAAACCTGTACGCAAGACAGCAAAAGAGACACAGATGTATAGAACGGCCTTTTGGACTCTGTGGGAGAGGGAGAGGGTGGGATGAGTTGGCAGAGTGGCAGTGTAACATGTATGATATCATAAGTGAAACGAATCGCCGGTCTAGGTTCGATGCAGGATGCAGGATGCTTGGGACTGATGCACGGGGATAATCCAGAGAGAGGGTGTGGGGCGGGAGAGGGGAGGTGGGGGTCGGGATTGGGAGTTCATGTACACTCGTGGCTGATTCATGTCAATGTATAGCAAAACGAATACAGTATTGTAAAGCAAAACAAACTAAAAAATAAAAATTAATTAAAAAAAAACAAAAAACTTAATGAAAGATTTCAAAGAATCTATAATCTCTCTTCATGTATAAAGTTTATGATGATAAAGTTCAATATATACTACTAAATAACTTGCTATTAATTTCTAATTCTACTGTAATTTTATGTACTTGACAGATTAAAAACTAATTTGCTTTGAAGTATTTGACTCTGATGACTATAATTTTGTCAAAATCTAGTATTTCTAAGAGCTTTATTTTATATATTTCAATATCATATTATCTGATCCTCAAGTGATAGTTCCCCTCCCAGTTTATTTTTTCTTTCTCTCATCTTTTGCCTGATATTATCATGACTGTTGTATTTATTGTTTATGTATTGAAGATGTCCATTATAACAAGGAATATAGGATGACAAAGACTAGCTCGAGTTACTCAGTGAATATCCCACTCTTATATTAATTAAGTTTGATCCCTAAAAGAAATCTGACAGACGTTACTGTGGCAGGAGAGACGGTGGCATCAATGTCATAGTAATCAGGAATACATCTAACTGCAAGTTGTAGAAAATACTCAACTGGGGACAACCACAATGAAAAATTACAAAGAAATGCCCAGGTTTATTTTTCTGTGTGAAGAGCAGAGGAATTAGGCAGGCAACACTGTATAATGTGTCTACTCTGGACCTCTTCCAAGGGAATAACATCAAACTGATCACAAAAATGGGCTCTGAGGAAGACTATGACTGCATTTATTCATCAAAGATCCAACTACAGATTAGTGTCATATTTGAATCATTTATTTTATATTTGATTCTTTGATTATAGATAAATATAAAAGAGGAAAAGTATTATCTTTAACAAATAAATTATTTTTTACTGACTAAATTATCTAAGCAAAAATAAAAATCAAGTATCACAAATTTCAGAATGCAGGAAATTCAACATCTTTTAGACATAAATATTATATACACATATATGCTTATATTTATATATAATATATGGTTTTAAGTGTTGATTTACATACATTAAGCACTGTAAAATGTCTCAGGCATGAAATATAAACTTGAGAAATGGTCCCTACCCCAAATAAAAAAAAAAGCTTTTTTATTGTCTAATAAACATTCATTATTTTTGTCAATTCTGCAAATAGAACACTCATTATTCATTATCTCTCAGTTAAAACACACATGACTAAATGTATTTTCTCCCATTATTTTTATACCACATGCATAAGAAAAAAAGCAGTATGGCTGCATTTTACTAAAATTCTACCAAAGAAAGTACTAAAGGTAAACTCATAATATGAGTGAATAATGATATATTTCACCTCATTTTAATTTCAGTAATTGACTGGAAAAGTAGGAATATCTATTAAAAGGACCATGTGCTAGTCAAACACTAATAAGAAAATGTCAGAGTCACAGGTTGTCATGGTGACGGGATATTATGGAAGTCTGATTAGTATGCCCAGCAGCTGTGTAAGTGATACACTACACTTCTAATTGTGCTGCCTCTGCTTGCAAGATGGACTTTATATTCTGGAGAGGTAAGAGGTGGTGCATATCTGTTTATCCACATATCAGGTATGGAATGCATTATACGTTTAAAAATTAAATCCAAACATCTAGCACTAAAGTTGTATTTTAAAAACACTTTCAGAAATTTTTTTTGAAAATTAGTTTACTCTTCTCTTTCAGACACAAGTTTTTGAATAATTTATTTTACTCTTTTTCAATCTAATTTCACTGACTTTCATACTAAGGATAAGACAAAGATGCTTTAAAAAAAAAAAAAAGTTTTGCGCAAACAAAAAATAAAGTTCTCCAAAGAACAAAATTTCCCAATGGTACCATTCAAAGTTTCACTAAGAACTACATGTCTCCAAGAATAATTAGACTAGAAACTGTTAGAAAGAGCCAGATGCAGGAATGTTTAAAAATGGTAAGCATAATGATGATAAGAGAAGATCACTGGGATTAGGGATAAGAGTTGACCACAAGCAACAGTGGGCAGTCCTTCTTGCCACCAGAAAAATGTGTATGTGTGTTTCATTCCTTCTGTGCCCTGGTTCTTTTGGTACAAAAATTAAGTGAATCTTGAAAATTATAGCGCTCAATGCCTTCAGTTCTGTTTGTTCCCTTTTATATCTTAAGTATCATTGAATATTTAAAGGAGTTGATCACTGCCTCCTGATCCTTTTTGGTAGATATCTTAATTTTAAAGGGAAAAAATGCAAGATTAACAGAGGCAAAGTAAACACTGTTATGCATTATTGAAATTCATGTGCCTTGTCAGACTTTATGAGGACAAAGAGTGTTTCTGAAGCTTGTCCTGGGAAGCTCATTACTCTTCTTAAATGCATCAGCATGTGCATTAAGTTTTACATGTACTAAATATCAAAAGCAATCAATCTAAAGTCAATATAATGAAAGCCAAAGGAGCATTATCTACATGTTTCAAAATTCAGTGGTTAGAGGTGGGGTTGCAGAGAGGAAAGTGGCAGTATAAACTTGCAAGTTACATTTATATAAGACGAGTTAAGTTGTAGAAATCTACTGTATACCATAGAGCGTACAACTAACAATTCTTAAGGAATACTTAAAAATTTGCTAAAGAGGGTAGATCTCAGGTTGTGCGTGTATGTTTAGTAGCTCAGTTGTGTCCAACTCTTTGTGACCCTATGGACTGTGGGCAATCAGGCTCCTGTGTCCATGGGATTTCCTAGGCACAAATATTGGAGTGAGTTGCTATTTTTTCCCCAGGGGATCTCCCTAACCCAGGGATCAGATTTGAGTCTCCATACCCAGTTATGGATGTGACTGGTGATAGAAGCAAGCTCCGATGCTGTAAAGAGCAGTATTGCATAGGAACCTGGAATNAGGTGTGGGGCGGGAGGGAGGAGGTGGGGGTCGGGATTGGGAGTTCATGTACACTCGTGGCTGATTCATGTCGATGTATAGCAAAACAAATACAATATTGTAAAGCAAAACAAACTGAAAAATAAAAACTAATTTAAAAAAATAAAAATAATTCATTTGAATCAGTTCTAATGAGGTGGATGAAACTGGAGCCTATTACACAGAGTGAAGTAAGCCAGAAAGAAAAACACCAATACAGTAGGAGTGAAGTTGCTTAGTCGTGTCTGACTCTGTGACCCTGTGGACTGTAGCCCACCAGGCTCCTCCGTCCATGGGATTCTCCAGGCAAGAGTACTGGAGTGGGTTGCCATTTCCTTCTCCAGAGGATCTTCCCAACCCAGGGCTTGAACCTAGGTCTCCCTCATTGTAGACAGATGCTTTACCGTCTAAGCCACCAGGGAAGTCTACTAACGCATATATATAGAATTTAGAAAAATGGTAAGTATAACCCTGTATGCAAGACAGCAAAAGAGACACAGATGTATAGAACAGGCTTTTGGACTCTGTGAAAGAGGGAGAGGGTGGGATAATTTGGGAGAATGGCATTGAAATATGTATAATATCATATATGATACGAATTGCCAGTCCAGGTTAAATGCATGATACTGGATGCTTGGGGCTGGTGCACTGGGACGACCCAGAGGGATGGTACGGGGAGGGAGGAGAGAGGAGGGTTCAGGATGGGGAACACGTGTATACCTGTGGCGGATTCATTTTGATGTATGGCAAAACCAATACAATATTGTAAAGTAATTAGCCTCCAATTAAAATAAATAAATTTATATTAAAAAATAAAAAAAATCTTATGTATAAACTAAATGATTTATTTCTGATTATAAATATTGTTATAAGTAAATTAAAGTAATGCTCAAAATTCTCCAAGCTAGGCTTCAACAGTACATGAGCCAAGAACTTTCAGAAGTTCAAGGTGGATTTAGAAAACACAGAGGAACCAGAGATCAAATTGCGAACATCCATTGGATCATAGAAAAAGCAAGAGAATGCCAGTAAGACATCTACTTCTGCTTCATTGACTACGCTAAAGCCTTTGACTCTGTGGATCAAAATAAACTGTGGAAAATTCTTCAAGAGATGAGAATACCAGACCATCTCACTTGCCTCCTGTGAAACCTGTATGCACGTCAAGAAGCAACAGTTAGAATGAGACATGGAATAACAGACTGGTTCCAAATTGGGAAAGGGATATGTCAGCACTGTATATTGTTACCTTACTTATTTAACTTATATGCAGAGTGAATGAGTGAGGTTGCTCAGTCGTGTCCAACTCTTTGCGACCCCATGAACAGTGACTACCACGCTCCTCCATCTATGAGATTTTCCAGGAAAGAGGACCGGAGTGGATTGCCATTTCCTTCTCCAGGGAATCTTCCCAACCCAGGGATCGAACCCAAGTCTCCCACATTTTAGGCAGACTCTTTACCGTCTGAGCCACCAGGGAACACCAGAGTACATCATGCAAAATACCAGGCTGGAAGAAGCACAAGATGGAAATAAGATTTCTGGGAGAAATATAAATAACCTCAGATATACAGATGACACCACTCTTATGGCAAAAAGCAAAGTGGAACTAAAGAGCCTCTGGATGAAAGTTGAAAGAGGAGAGTAAAAAAGCTGGCTTAACTCAACATTTAAAAAACTAAGGTCAGAGCATCTGGTCGCATCACTTCATGGCAAATAGATGGAGAAACAATGGAAACAGTGACAGACTTTATTTTCTTGGGCTCCAAAATCACTGCAGATGGTGACTGCAGTCATGAAATTAAAAGGCACTTGCTCCTTGGAAAGAAAGATATGAAAAACTTAGACAGGGTATTAAAAAGCAGAGACATTACTTTGCCAACAACGGTCCGTCTAGTCAAAGCTATGGTTTTTCTTGTGGTCATGTATGAATGTGAAATTTGGATCATAAAGAAGGCTGAGTGCCAAAGAATTGATACTTTTGAATTGTGGTATTGGAGAAGACTCTTGAGAGTTTCTTGGACTGCAAGGAGATCTAACCAGTCAATCAAAAGGAAATCAGTTCTGAATATTCTTTGAAAGGATACTTTGGCTACCTGATGCAAAGAACTGACTCTTTCCAAAAGACCGTGATGCTGGGCAAGATTGAAAGCAGGATTAGAAGGGGATAACAGAGGATGAGATGGTTAGATGGTATCACTGACTCAATGGACATGAGTTTGTGCAAACTCTGGAAGATGGTGAAGGACAGGGAAGTCAGTGTGCTGCAATCCATGAGATCACAAAGATAGGACTGAGCAACTGAACAACATAAATCTTAATTATAACTGGTAATTAAAACAGTAGGTTGCTGTTTTAAATAGTAGTGTGCATTAAAACACATATAAGCTAATAGAATATAATTGAAAGTCCAGAAATAAACACATGCATGCATAGTAAGCTAATATTTGATAAGAGAACCACGAATACTCAATGGGGAATATATTAATGAATGGTGCGAAGACACTAAATATTCACACACATAAAAATGACAACTTTGTGAGGTGATGGAATATGTTGCCTTATTGTAGTATTGTTTGTAATATGTATGCGTGTCAAATCATCACACTGTACACCTTTATTTTATAGTATACACTGTTCAGCTTAAATTTACACAAGGTTATAGGTCAATTATACCTAAATAACACTGAAGTTTTATTTTGCCTTCGCATTTTTGCCAGCTTTTGTTTCTATAACCAAAACTTACAATGTAGTCTTTTTATTTTTTCTACTGTGGCAATATGATTGTCAAGGAAGGTTGATAAAATATATATTATTTAATTATTTGCAGTTGAAATTATAAATCTTAGAAAGAAAGAAAGTGAAGTTGCTCAGTGTTGTCCAACTCTTTGTGATCCCATGGACTGTAGCCTGCCAGGCTCCTCCATCCATGGGATTTTCCAGGCAAGAATACTAGAGTGGGTTGCCATTTCCTTCTCCAGAGGATCGTCACAATCCAGGGATCAAATCCAGGTCTTCCACACTACAGGCAGACTCTTTACTGTCTGAGCCACCTTTAAGTAGTTAGTATATTGGATCTCTGTTTGGAAATTTGACCCAGATAAAGTATAGAGATATGTAACCTTTTCTAAAGAATATGCTTAAAGTGAAAGTGAAAGTGAAGTAGCTCAGCCGCGTCCTACTCTTTGCGACCCCATGCATTATAGCTTACCAGGTTTCTCCGTCCATGGTATTTTCCAGGCAAGAGTACTGGAGTGGGTTCCCATTTCCTTCTCCAGGGGATCTTCCTGTCCCAGGGATCGAACCCAGGTCTCCCACATTGTAGGCAGATGCTTTATCCTCTGAGCCACCAGGGAAGCCCAAGAATATGCTTATTACACATATAAAAATGAGTACATGTTCTTCTCTTCCAGATTTGCTTTTCCTCCCATGTACATCTCAGGTCATGATTCACCTAGTTGATTGAATCTGAAACACTTGATTCATGTGAATGATATATTACATAATATGTGCTCTGATTAAAAACACTGTTCTGACAGATTTCCCTACCTACTCTCCTAAATCTTAATTTTTTTTTAATTTTCATTTGATCACTCCTATGAGTACAAAAGCATCATGCTATTTTCCATACTTTCTGAAAAGAAGTCTTTGCTTGACTGCATGTCCTTTTAAAACATTTTTTTAATCTTTCATTACTTTGCTCCCCACTGCAATAACTCCTCTTGAAAGAGTCATTTATCTTTCCTGACACAAATTCTTCTCCTCCTGACTCTCTTTAACCCTATCACCATTTGCTTTTCCTTGGTTTTTGTTTCTGTACTTCTTATTACTTTGAAATATAATATTGATTTCTATTATGTTGATTGTGTTTGCCTTTATTTCCCTGAGAAAATATAATTTCCATGATATCTGCAATATTTTCCATCTCTTGTTCACTGATAGTCAGCAAGAATCTATATGGTTGGCCATAAGGTAAGAGCTCAAAAATATTTGTTAAATGAATTGATGAAGGAATGCTTAACTATTGTATTTCCCTCAGCATCCTCAAGTACTTAGTATTATATGTTTCATATTTCTTGACTTAGTTCACTGTATTATCTTGACAATGTTTAAGCCAATCTACTATTGTAGCTAACTGATGTCTCCTGCATTGGCAGGTGGATTCTTTACCACTGAGCCACTTGAGAAACCCTGTATCTATTATAGAGGAATTATGAAATATAGATTTAAAATCTTTGTTATGGTATAGTTAGCAAAATAAAAGACTAAAATATATAAGAACAAATAGTGTGAAAAAATGATTAAAATAAAAATAATTTTTTAATAAAATAAAAAAATTGAAATTACAAATCCACTGAACAAAGAAATGAAAGAGGACAAAAGTGCCTCACAGCATTCAAGGTCATAATGCTGTGCACAGTACTTGGGGTTAGAAAGTCTAGACTATTGGTTTCTGCATTAGCAAAATTCCCAATTTTGCTTTTTTTTTCCCTTTGGGCACAGAATTTACAGGTATTTTTTTAAAGATTTTTTTTTTTTTTTTTGTCTTTAAGGCATAAGTAAAGGATAAATATGTTGCCTCTTATATAACTAATAATGAAAATTTCACTGAGCTTTTCTTCTATCTTCAGTAAATCAAAGAAGGTTTTGTCAAAGTTATTGATGCTCAAGTAAAATTTTGTTTTTAACTGCACAATAAATAAAATAATAATAGAAATAAATGCCACAAAAATTTCTTACTTGGTATTTTTTTTATACAAACAGACATTTTTAGGTATAGATTTTTTTTAAATCTGTACACTGTATTTTGAATTTTTATTTTATATTGATAACAGTTGACTAGCAATGTTGTGTTAGTTTCAGATTGCACATTGAAATTTTATTAGTATTATTTTCAAATAATCTGAAAATTGTCAGGAGTGTAACATTTTGAAATTGAACACTACATTTTCAAACATGTAATTACTATTTCACATTGTACACACAGCTCAGTGCTGTGTAGCTATTGAGTGATCCAAATATTTATGTGCATACTAAAGTACAGGCTTTTAAAGTAAGTTTTGCAGCTCAATAGAGTCATTTTTTAAAACAAAACAAAACCAACAGCCCCGAACAACTTGAACACCTTTCAATTATAGTTAAGATTAGTTTTTAATTATTAGTGTTATTATTAGTTACAAATGATATGATAAAATTATTGCTGTAATATTGATTTTAAAACATTTAAAAAGTTTAAGAGGCATACTTGAAAGAAAATTGACAAAATACTGATAACTGTTGTGTGTGGGTAGTATTTATAAAAGAAGTTTTTCCTCTACTTATGTGTATATATTAAAATGTCCATAATAAAAAATTAAAACACAAGATAACAAGTTTATTACTATTATTCAGAGTAGTTTATAGGAAAATAGAAATTTTACCACCAAAATATTATTAAGTGGTTTAATGGTTAAAGATTTTCTATATTATGAAGCATCATGTTGTTCGTTGTTCAGTCGCTCAGTTGTGTCCAACTCTACAGCCCCATGGACTGCTGACTCCAGGCTTCCCTGTCTTTCACTATCTCCCAGAGCTTGCTGAAACTCATCTACATTGATCAATGATGCCATCCAACCATCTCATCTTCTGTCATCCACTTCTCCTCCTCCCTTCAATCTTTCCCAGCATCAGGATCTTTTCCAACGAGTCAGTTCTTCCCATCCGGTGGCCAAAGTATTAGAACTTCAGCTTCATCATCAGTACTTCCAATGAACATTCAGGGTGGATTTCCTTTAGGATTGACTGGTTTGATCTTCTTGCTGTCCAAGGGGATCTCAGGAGCCTTCTCCAACATCACAGTTCGAAAGCATCAATTATTCAGTGCTCAGGTTTCTTTATGATCCAATTCACATACTTGGGGTTAGAAAGTCTAGACTATTAGCTTTGGCTATACAGAACTTGTTGGCAAAGTGATGTCTCCACTTTTTAATACACTACCACAGCTTTTCTTCCAAGGAGCAAGTGTCTTTTAATTTCATAGCTGCAGTCACAGTCTGCAGTGATTTTGGAGTAAAAGAAAATAAATTCTGTCATCGTTTGCATTGTTTTTCCATCTATTTGCCATAAAGTGATGGAACTGGATGCCATGATCTTAGTTTTTGGGATGCTGAGTTTTAAGCCAGCTTTTTCACTTTCCTCTTTCACTTTTACCAAGAAGCTCTTTAGTTCATTTTCTGCCATTAAGGTGATGTTATCTGCATATCTGAAGTTATTGATATTTCTCCTGGCAATCTTGATTCCAGCTTGTGATTCATCCAGCCTGGCCTTTCACATGATGTTTTCTGCAGGTGAAAATATACAGCCTTGATGTACTCTTTTCCCAATTTTTAACTGTTATTCCATGTCCAATTCTAACTGTTCCTTCTTGATCTAAATACAGATTTCTCAAGAGGCAGGTAATGTGTTCTGATATTCCATCTCTTTAATAATTTTCCACAGTTTGTTGTGATCCACAGAGTCAAAGGCTATAGCATAGTCAATGTAGCAGAGGTAGATGTTTTTCTAGAATACCCTTGATTTTCTATGATCCAGTGGATGTTGACACTTTGATCTCTGGTTCCTCTGCCTTTTCTAAATCCAGTTTCTACATCTGGAAGTTCTTGGTTCACATACTATTAGCCTACCTTAAAGGATTTTGAGCATGACCTTGCTAACATGTGAAATGAGTGCAGTTTTGCAGTAGTTTGAATATTCTTTAGCATTGTCCTTCTTTGGGATTGGAATACAAGCTGACTTTTTCCAGTCCTGTGGTCACTGCTGAGTTTTCCAAATTTGCTGGCATGTTGAGTGCAACATTTTCACATCATCTTTTAGGATTTGAAATAGTTCAGCTAGAATTCCATCATCTCCACTACTTTTGTTTGTTGTACTGCTTCCTTAGCTCCACTTGACTTCATACTCCAAGGTGTCTTGCTCTAGGTGAGTGACCACACCATCCTGGTTGTCCAGGTCATTAAGACTTTAGGGTATAGTTCTTCTGTGTATTCTTGCCAACTCTTCTTAATCTCTTCTTCTTCTATTAGGCACATACTACTTCTGTCCTTTATTTGCCAATCTTTGCATGAAATATTCCCTTGGTATTTTTTTTAATTTTCTTGATGAAATCACTAGTCTTCCTTATTCTATTGTTTCCCTCTATTTCTTTGCAGTGTTCATTTAAGACATCTTTAAGAGGTATTGTTTGATCAGTAATGAATATTCTCTTTAGTGGTCACCTAACTTTGAATGAAACAAATACATAAAATGCAAAAATTAGAGAACATCAATGAAAGCAAAAGCTGGTTCTTCAAAAAAAAGGATAGCAAAAATAAGAAATCAAAATTAACACAACATTTAAATCAAACAATAAAAAGAAATCTATAGCCAGCAAGCTAACCAAGAAAAATAAATGAGACATAAATTAATATCATGAATGAATGAAGTATCATAATATTCATTCTGTGGACAACAAAGTTGATAACAAAGATGAAAATGGACTTATTTCTTAAAAGCCCTAAGTTATCAAATTCACACAAGGAAAATGCATCACTAAAGCAGGGCTACACAACTAAAGAGATAGAGTCAATAACTACTAATTTCCCAAAATGAAGACATCAGAACCAGATAGTTTCACTAGTGAATTCTTCCAAATATTAAAGCAAGATATACTTCCATTTATCTACGATGTCATCGAGAAAATAGAAGCACAGGGAATAAATACATCCTAGCATCACCATAACACTAAAACCAAGAAAAAGAAAAAGTTTAAAAGGGAAAACTACAATGAAACATTATTCTTGAACATTCATGCCAAAGCCTTCAACATTTTTTAGTAAACTTAATTGAACAATGTATTAAAAATATATACAATTGATAAATGTGATTTGTTCCATGTATGCAAGGCTGATTTAACTTTAAAATATCAAGGTAATATAGTCTGCCAATACAATAATATGAATGATTTTAAAAATCGGACACCTACTGATGATATAAAATAAACAAAAAGACTAAAACAGCCAGAATAGTTAGAAGAGATAAATATTTCCTGAACTTGATAAAACAATCTACAAAAACATAAAAATCACATTAATTGGCATCTTACTTATCAAAAAAAAACAACTAAGTTTTTCCACTACAAGTTCTGGAGCAAGATAAAGATATCTTCTCACCACTCTTATAAATGTAATGCTGGGAGCACTAGCTCGTGCAGTGAGACAAGAAAAAGAAATACAAATTATCCATACTGGAAAGGAAAAATAAACTTTGTTCACAGACAACAAAATTGTCTACGAATGATCTGGCAATCATAATATAATTTTGACTTTTTTTAAAAATCTCAGTTTCTCACTCCGTTTGTCTTCCCACTTCTTCATCCCACCAATTCATCTTGACTTGGTAAGGAATAATCTCTATGTATTTTCTGTGTTCATATAATTAATTGCAAATATATACATATAGATATTTCTATGCATACTCAAAAGATTTGTTTTAACTAATCATTATATATACATGTTTCTAACTTTGCTTCTCTCAATAAACAATGACTTCTGAAAATTCTCCTAATATATTTCAAATTTATCATTTTATTGGATATTGTTTACTAATCAGTTTGTAAAATAATTTTGTAAATCTTTCAACTGATATTAATTTTGTTTGGAACTTTTGCCACTGTAAATAGTAAAACAGTAAACACCTTTACATTTTATTTTCATTCTTGTAGTAGTATTTATAAGACATAAATTTCCAGGAATGAGTAGTTGGATTAATGATTATAAATTAACCCTAAAAATGTTGGTTTATATTTTATAATTCAAATATACATGTGTTAAAATTTACACATACACTACTATAGGTTACTAATAAATTTGTGTTATAATTGCCAAATTGTGGCAATCAGTTGTTTTTGAAATACATGTTAATTTCATAATAACTTCAATATTAACTTTGGCTTACACTACCTCTTTCTAAACTGCTTAACCCTTAACTCTCCATATTATTTTCAAAAGTAGACTTGGGTATCACCTATCCTCAATTAATATTATAGTAAATCTAAAATAAAAAAGACTTCCAATGGATCATTTTTAATAGTAATTGTTCAAAATGCTAAAATTATTTCATTCAGTGAAAACCACATCTATCTTGCTATAATTAAATACAGCTGCTTTGGCTCTCACTTTGATAAGAATTCATTTTTTTTAATATAATGGCCCTTCTTATATGGAATACAAGTTATTAGGTCACCTGCCAGCAGTCTTCTGTCAAGCTACCTAATTATTTCTTTAAGCTTTATTCATATCTTATATTTCCAAGATTTAGATCATTAATTTTTCTCTATTATGCATGCACTGAATATATTTTTTTCTACATCTTAAAAGTTAGAATCTAGCCAAGTATAGAATGAGGCATTTTTTATGTTTCTAAATTTTGAAGTTCTAACACTCAAAATTTTAAAACAATCTCTATGAACTTGGAGAAAATTAATCATTTTAGTGAGCATATATCTTAATTCAATGCATTATTACTATATTCAGTGAAATAAATAAAAGGTCTCTTTCAACAAACCACTGCTATTTTTTTTTCTAGAAATGTCCATGAAAGTAATTAAAGAGGATATATTATTATAAAAAGAGACTAGCAGCTTCTCCCACCCCTTTCTTCGCTGTGTATTTCTGCGCCTCAGAGACAGCTCATGACTCTGTCCTCTTTGTGCCCGCTCTCTTTGGATGTGCATAGTGTTCATTGTCGTGACTATCATTGTTATGCTCAAGACTTCTTGACAGTTACCATATTACAAATATGTCTTCACCTTTACTAATTTAACTCCACAAAAATACCTGAATGAAAAGAATCACTTATATCTATAAAATTCTGAAACACAGTCATTATTAGTAAAGCATCTATCAGGTATCCAGTTGTCCAAGTCTCCAAGTTGGAGACTTGGAATTACCAAGACAGTTCATATGACCTCAACAACTCTTTATCATCACAACTACTCTTGACCATCTAAATAAGTTTCAACTTATTTTATGGCCTTAACTTGTTGTTGTTTATTTGCTAAGTCATATCCAACTCTTTTGTGACACCATGAACCATAGCCAGCCAGTTTAATCTGTCCATGGAATTTCCCAGGCAAGAATATTGGAGGGGTTTCCTTCTTCTGGGGATCTTCCCAAGTCAGGGAAGGAATAGTATCTCCTGCATTGGACAGACAGATTCTTTGCCATGGAGTCAACTGGGAAGCCCCATGGGCTTAATATTACTTGACTTTTTTTTTTTTTTTTCCTTTTTCCTATCTTTGCATACTAATGGCTAATATCTCTTCTCTACTGACCAAAATCTCTCCTCTACTAAACCAAAATCTTTTCTACTAATCAAAATCTATTCTCTACCAAACCAAAAAAGATCTCTATGACCCAGATAACCATGATGGTGTGGTCATTCACCTAGAGCCAGACATACTGGAACGCAAGGTCAAATGGGCCCTAGGAAGCAACACCAGGAACAAAGTTAGTGGAGGTGATGGAATTCCAGTTGAGCTATTTCAAATCCTAAAAGATGATGCTGTTAAGGTGTTGTACTCAATATGCCAGCAAATTTGGAAAACTCAGCAGTGGCCACAGAAATAGAAAAGATCAGTTTTCATTCCAATCCCAAAGAAGGCAATGCCAAAGAATGTTCAAACTATTGCATAATTGTACTCTTCTCACACACTAGCAATGTAATGCTCAAAATTTTCCAAGCCAGGTTTCAACAGTACATGAACTGTGAACATCTAGATGTTCAAGCTGCTTTTAGAAAAGGCAGAGAAACCAGATCTCAAATTACCATTGTCTGTTGGATCATTGAGGAAGCAAGAGAGTTCCAGAAAAAACATCTATTTCTGCTTAATTGATTACACCAATGCCTTTGACTGTGTGGATCACAGCAACCTGGAAAATTCCTAAAGAGATGTGAATACCAGACTACCTTACCTGTTTCCTGAGAAATCTGTATGCAGGTCAAGAAGCAACAGCTAGAACTGGACATGAAATGATAGACTGGTTATAAACCAGGGAAGTAGTGCATCAAGGCTATATATTGTCACCCTGCTTATTTAACTTATATGCAGAGTACATCATATGAAATGCCAGAAATTTCAAAGCACAAGCTGGAATCAAAATTGTGGGAGAAATATCAATAATCTCAGACATGCAGATGACACCACTTTTATGGCAGAAAGCAAAGAAGAACTAAAGAGCCTCTTGATGAAAGTGAAAGAAGAGAGTGAAAGAGCTTGCTTAAAACTTAGCATTCAGAAAACTAAGATCATGGCATCTGCTCCCATCTCTTCATGACAAATAGATGGGGAAACAATGGAAACAGTGGCTGACTTTATTTTGAGGGGCTCCAAAATCACTGCAGATGGTGAGTGCAGTCATGAAATTAAAAGATGCTTGCTCATTGGAAGAAAAGCTATGACCAACCTAGACAGGATATTAAAAAGCAGAGACATTACTTTGCCAACAAAGTTCCTTCTAGTCAAAGCTATTGTTTTTCCAGTAGTCATGTATGGATGTAAGAGTTGAACTATAAAGAAATCTGAGTGCTGAAGAATTGATACTTTTGAACTGTGGTATTGGAAAAGACTCTTGAGAGTCCTTTGGATGACAAGAGATCCAATCAGTCCATCTTAAAGGAAATCAGTCCTGAATATTCATTGGAAGGACTGATGCTGAATCTCTAATACTTTGGCCTCCTGGTGTGAAGAATTGATTCATTGGAAAAGACCCTAATGCTGGGAAAGACTGAAGGCAGGAGTAGAAGCGGACGACAGAGGATGAGATGGTTGGGTGGCATCACCAACTCAATAGACATGGGTTTGAGTAAGCTCCAAGAGTTGGTGATGGACAGGGAGACCTGGTCACAAAGAGTCCCTGAAGTCTTATATTAAGACTATATTGAGTCTTATATTGAGTCTATATGGAGGTTATTGACATTTCTCCCACAATTTTGATTCCAGCTTGTGCTTTGAAATTTCTGGCATTTCATATGATGTACTCTGCATATAAGTTAAATAAGCAGGGTGACAATATATAGCCTTGATGCACTACTTCCCTGGTTTATAACCAGAGTCCCCCTGGAGTACATGGGGTCACAAAGAGTCAGACACAACTGAGCGACTAAACTGAACTAACCAAAATATGCATCATCTATTGCAGTGAAATAATCTCTTATTCTTCCTGAGATTACTTTTAACCATTAAAAATGCATCCACCTTTCACATTTCAGTCAGCTTTAGAAAGTTAAATGTTATGATATTATTAGTTGGTAAAATCCCTTATATGTCTCTCCATATTTCACCAAAGTGCATCCTGCTTGCAGTGGTACATGGGAACTTCAAAAACTGACATCATCTTCCATCAATAACTGCTTATAATTTTCGGCTCAGTGATACCAAACTGCTTATGGCCTTATATTAATTTCACTCTTATGATCCCATTTCCTAGTTCATTCTAGGTTTCCCTACTAATCAGTATTTACTGGTCTATAATATCCATCTTGAAATTACCTCAAGAAGACATCTCTGAGCCCTCTCTAACCATGATTCTTCTTGTGCTTTTCTAGCATTCAGAATGTGACTTTTTCATACCACCTATCATAATAAATCACATTTTAAAAATTGATGCTCTTCTTAAAATCCTTGAAGACTGGTAACTTGTTTAATTATCTTCTTAACCTCAACAGTTATAATATTGATTGACAGAATAAAATATCTATAAATATTCTTCAAAATGAAATATTTAAAAATAGTTGCTGAACCCACATTGTGTATGGCTTGGGGCCAAATTTGAGTTTGTCCAGGTAAGCTCCTACCACAGACTTATATAACAATATAAATTCACATATACCTTGGAAAATTACAAAAGTAAAAGTACTTGAAGACACTAGAAAATAAACAAAATCAGGCAGGGTATAAAGTCAAAACTTGAAAGAAGAGTAAGGCATCAGGTAGCTGATCACATTTTTTGGATTTATCTTAAGAGAAGGCTACAGCTGGAGGTACAAATGGTATCTAATAAAACTTCCAATTAATACTCACAAACTTTCTAGTGTGAAGAACCATATAACAGAAATTAGTGTAATCTAAGCTATGTAAAGTTAATAGGGAGCATTCTCATATAAAGTTTCTGCCCCACTCTCTCTTTCCTCCTCTTCTGGAAATGTTCAGTTACACTTAAGGTAGAACTTTTAACCATGTTATATAATGTATGTAGTATACTCTTTTCTGATGTTTCATCATTGTTTCCATTTCTTTTTTAGTTTCTATATTTTTCAGTTGTCCTCTTTTCCATTTTCCAATGTACTCTTCAGCTATGTCCAACCTACTGTAAAATTTATTTTGTTTTTAATGTTAATGATTATATATTTCACTCCAAGAATTCCATGGTATTCTTTAAAAGGCTTCTTTTTCCCTGATGAAATTTTATATCTCATTATCTCTTTTCACAAGTATATTAATCTCATTAAATTTTTAAAATCCATGTTTGATAAATTGAGAATCTAGATGATTTGAGTGGATTTTAATCATTGCTGTTTTTCACTTGGCCTACTTTATTGGTCTGCCTATTACTTATTTGACAGAATATCTGAAATAGATAGGAAAGTCTATCTATAGGAGAGTCTATGGATACTATTGTCTTTACTCAAAGAAGCTGATTTAGTCATCAGAAAGAGAGTTAAATTAGGGTCAATTCACCTCATTTGAAATGCTGGTTTTCAGAATCTGTCAGGTCTCTTTCCTGTTTGCCCCAACTCTATGAATTAGCCTACCAAAGATTTAATTGAGAGCATGGAATGCTAACTTACTATTCCTTCTTGATAGTTCCTAATTCTTATCTTTCTCTCCTCAGAAACAAGAATTCTGATGGTCTCATTGAGCTAGTCACCATGTTAACAGCAGATGTTTGCTGCTTGAACAGCCTAGGAATCTGGAATCATGCCAACAGGGAAAAGTGTGCAAAAAGTGCAAAATGTCAGATTAATTCCTCACTGAGAATTTACTGCTTCAAGTACGGCTTCCTTGGTTGTCTTGAATCCAATATTTCTGTCTCCAGCCCTGTAAACTGCTACAATCTCTGATTGGCTCTGCTCTTCCTGAGGTTCCTGCTTGTATTTTCAGTCTTCCTCCCTATGATGCATATGAGCAAATGTCTTGTTGGAAAAGGAAAATGCCAGATTCACCACAGTGATGTTCTCTTCTCTCTAGGAACTTGGTCCCTTCAATCTCAGCCAATTTTGTGGCTTTCTGATGTCTTCAAGCTATTTTTTTTTTAACCCTTTATACTACTTTTTGGTGGGAGTTTTGATCTGCTGAAAATTAGACTATTTTATTTAGAGGTGACACTATTTCTCATAAATAAGAAATTAAAAAAAAATACATTGTTGTTGCTGTTCAGTTGCTTCTTCACGTCCGACTCTTCAACTCCATGGACTGCAGCATGCCAGGCTTCCCTGTCCTTCATTATCTCCCAGAGCTTGCCCAGACTCATATCTATTGAGTTGGTGATGCCATTCAACCATCTCATCCTCTGTCATCCCCTTCTCCTCTTGCCTTCAATCTTTCCCAGCATCAGGACCTTTTCCAAAGACTCAGCTCTTTTGCATCAGGTGGCCAAAATATTGGAGCTTCAACTGAACAGAAAAATTTCATTGCTAAGTGAAATTCTTATTATTTACGTTACAATTTCCTATTTACTAAAAATATTAGTTAATTTTTTATCCCTTTTTATCAAGAAAAAGTGAGCTCTATAAACTTAGGATCAGTTCAGTTCAGTTCAGTTGCTCAGTCATGTCCAACTCTTTGTGATCCCACAAATTGCAGCACGCCAGGCCTCCCTGTCCATCATCAACTCCTGGAGTCTACCCAAACCCATGTCCATCGAGTCGGTGATGCCATCCAGCCTTCTCATCCTCTGTAGTCCCTTTCTCCTCCTGCCCCCAATCCTTCTCAGCATTAGGGTCTTTTCCAATGAGTCAACTCTTTGCAAGAGGTGGCCAAAGTATTGGAGTTTCAGCTTCAACATCAGTCCTTCCAATGAATACCCAGGCCTGATCTCCTTTAGGATGGACTGGTTGGATCTTCTTGCAGGCCAAGGGACTCTCAAGAGTCTTCTCCAACACCAAAGTTCAAAAGCATTAATTCTTCAGCTAGTCTAATTTTATATACTGTTTAATTACCTAATTTACAACAGATATATAACATTTTGCTTATACAGAAGCATGTACTATGTTCATTTCACTTAATCCATAAATGGATTAAAAATGAATTGAGTATTAGAAAATAAGCTAATTCTCTTTTCATTATTTCAAAATTCTGTCCACTTAATTTCATATGAATAGAATAAAAACATAAATTATTTCATGCTTCCATGCATGTTTTTCCATTGACATTTACATATTATTATATATGCGGTTTCCTAGGTAACTCTATGATAAAGAACCTGCCTGCCAAAGCAGGAGACATTAGAGATGCAAGTTCAATCCCTGAGTGGGGAAGATCCCTTGGAGGAGGGCATGGCAACCCACTCCAGTATTCTTGCTTGGAGAATCCCATGAACAGAGGAGCCTGGCAGTCTACAGTCCATAGAATCACAAAGAGTAGGACATGACTGAAGCATCTTAGCATTCAGGCACGCATTATTATATATATCAATATTTATAATACTGATACTACATTTTGCTTTTTGTAAAAGCCTTTTCGAGAAGGAAAAAGTGGAAGATGGAGAACATTTTTTTTTAATTTCCCAGAAATAGTTAGGAGTCATGTATATATATTATTTATTTCACATAATCTTTGAAATACATTATGTTGGATAGTATTATCAGTGCCATCTTATAAAGAAGAAAATTAAGATCTAGAAATGATAAATATTTGTTAAGTGACAAAATTAAAGTTATGTATCCTCTATATAACTGCACATTTTAAAATCAGTAACTATAATATATATGGTGTGTGTTGTGTCATTGTTTCCCTGGGTTGGGAAATCCTCTGGAGAAGAACATGGCAATCCACTACAGTATTCTTGTGTGGAGACTCCCACAAATATGTCATTGATATTTCAAGATTAATCTTTGACCCATTTTTCAACAAAGTTGTTTTAAATTTATTACTCATTCTTGAAAGATATTACATATTCGAAGATATTTTTAAAATCCATCACACTTCAAATTCTCTTTCCTAGGGCCAAAATAATAAGATATTTACATACATACTTATTGTATATCTTGGATATTTTTAGAAAGAACAATTTTTAAATTTTCTAACATAAAATTTCAATTACAGAAAATCTTCAGAAATATCGATATTTGTCTTTGTCCAGACTGTTTCCAAATTGCCTCTTATACATACATGGTTATGATAGAAAAATATTTGTAAAATGATAATTATATATTTCTTCTTAAACATTTTTCAAGAGAGGGCTGAGCTACCAGGGGTCAGAGTAGCCAACTGTTTTTTTAACAGTGAAAAGTGAAAGAGTTAAGTCTTCAATCTCTTCTTCTGATGGTAATAAGCAAGAGTCTAAAATTGGAAAAAGCATTGACTCCCCCAGTTCCATTTTCCCCATGAAGCAGTGCACCGATGGAGGGGTGCCTCATTATTGAAGGAGCCTCAACAGAGGCTCTGTCAGTTTTCTAATCTAGCCATTGGGGAAAGGGTGAGAAAAGAGAGCTAAGTGAAAAATTTCCAGATGCTGAGTAAGAGTCTGGCAAAGTGTCTTCAAGTCCCTTCCTACCTCTACTCCCTTCTCACACACATAGAAGTAGGTGTAGGCAGAGGAAGCTGAAGTCATCTGAGCAAGGACTCAAATAGAGATCTAGAAGGGAAAGTGCCAATGCGCAGAGAGCCCGGCTGGCCAGGGAGCCTGCCTCCTTGACTGGAACTCCCTTTCAGAGACTTCAGTGTGCTGGCTTTACACCAAATTCGGCAGGGCCCCTTTCATGTGAGGACTGTCAGGAGAGCCTTCTTCATAAGTGCATGGAGTCAGGCCTGAAAAGCAGGCTTTACAACACAAAGGATTTTAACCGGGAGCTAGACTCCTCAAATAGAGTTAGGTAAAAGTCAAGTTTTAAAACATCATTTCCTTTGCTGTTTAAAAGGGAAACAGAATACCATTTTCCCTCACTTTTTCTATTTGGTCTTCCCCGGATCAGTGAAGGAGGATCTTTCCTTGCTCTCAATAGTGTGACATATCCAAAGACAGGGACCCTGGAAGAATAAGAGTCACAGCAGTGGATTAGTCACACCTGGTGACTGCTCAGGGGAGGCGAACTCAGAGGTCAGGGGCTCTGCACGTGGTGGCCGGGACCCTGGAAGGCAGTCAAGACCTATAAATGATGGGTTTTTAAATTACTTCTGTGGGCTCTTAGGGAAGCAAAATCCATGAGACTGAGAACCAAATGGAAGGCAGCTGCTCCTATTCAGAGAGGAACTAGCTGAGTGAGAAGGAGTCTCCCATTAGGACAGAGTACAAACTAAGTGCAAACTAAGTCACTTCAGTCAGTGTCCGACTCTGTGTGACCCTATGGGCTGTAGCCTGCCAGGCTCCTCTGTGTATTTCCAAGGTAAGAATACTGGAGTGGGTTGCCGTTTCCTCCTCCAGGGGATCTTCCCAACCAGGAGATCAAACCCATGTCTCCTGTGGTTCCTGGACTGCAGGCTGAGTCGTAATCGCTGAGCCACCAGGGAAGCCCAGGTCAGAGTACAGACTGGGGAAATTCTTGAGCAGACTTTTGGACTTGTGAGTTCCAGGTATCAAGGCAGGACTTTAAATTTTAGGTCCACTTGCATTTCTAAGAATTTAATGCAATAAATTTCCTTTCAGTTCAGTTCAGTCATTCAGTCGTGTCTGATTCTTTGCAACCCCATGCACTGCAGCATGCCAGGTCTTTATTTGAGTTCTGCATATATTGATACAATGTGGTTATTTAATTCATTACAAAATATTTCCTTGTGATTTCTTTTCTTTGAGCTTTGAGGCATTTAGAAGTATATTCTTTAGTTTTCAAATATAAGTATACTGTACTTTTATAATTAATTTGCTTGTGTTCCAGGAAGAAAACATACTTTGTATGAAGTTAATTTTAAAAATTTTTGTTGTGACTTGTTTTATACACCAGAATAGACTTTTTCTGATGGATACTCTTAAAAAACTGAATAAAATGTACAATTGTTTTGGTGAGTAGATATTCTATAAACATATAAGAACATTTTCTGATAGAGTTGTTAAGGTCTTCTGTATAATTACAGATTTCCTCTTTATTGTTTTATCACTTATGAGAGAGTGATGTTGAAGTTTGCAACAGTAATTGTGAATTTGACCACTATTCCTTCCAATTCTATTATTTTTTGTCATCATGTATTATGCAGCACTATTAATAAGTTCATGCATACATAAGATTGTTGTATCTTCTTGAAAAGTTGACTCATATGTTTTTATGTATTATTCCTCTTTATTCCTGTCATACGGAGAAGGAAATGGCAACCCACTCCGGTACTCTTGCCTGGAGCATTCCATGGACAGAGGAACATGATAGGTTGCAATCCATGGGGTCACTAAGAGTCGGACACGACTGAGAGATTTCACTTTCACTTTTCACTTTCATGCATTGGAGAAGGAAATGGCAACCCACTCCAATGTTTTTGCCTGGAGAATCCCAGGGACGGGGGAGCCTGGTGGGTTGCCATCTATAAGGTCACACAGAGTGGGACTCGACTGAAGTGACTTAGCAGCAGCAGCAGCAGCATTCCTGTCATGAAGCATAATTGTATGATGTTAATATAGTTACTGAAGTTATTTTTCTTTAGCATTTGCATAGTACATTATATTCAATTAAAGTTTTTCTTTTCTTGTAAGTTGTATGTATTTGGATCTAACTTTCATATCTAATTTGACAGTATTATAATTTGCACCTCTGCCCAAATTCTTCATCTCTGTATACCTGTTGCCTGGCTTTTATATTAGATATTCATACCCACTTTGATGCATTCAAGTCTTAGAATTGCAACATCAGGGTTCCAGGTCTGTTAATAGCTTTTCCTAACAAGAGATTACTTTCCCTTGCCATTTTGTGTGTCATAAACTTTAACTGGATGACAGACTTTGTGTGTGGAAGAAGAAAAGAAACTGGAGTGAATATCATTTATACCTAAAAATGAGCTTGTATTTTCCTAAATTCAAGTCAGGATAGTCCATGTGGGGGTTTCCCAAGTGGCTCAGTGGTAAAGAATCTGCCTGTCAATGAAGGAGACGAGGGTTTGATCCCTGGGTGAGGAAGATCACTTGGAGAAGAAAGTGCAACCCATTCTAGTATTCTTGCCTGGGAAATTCCAAGGACAAAGGAGCCTGGTGGGCTATATATAGTCCATGGGGTCACAAAGAAATGGACACAGCTGAGCGCATGCATGCAGTCAATAGTCCAGGTAGTCTGTAGTTGTATTATATTTGTTTTATCATTGTTATAGTTAGTTTCTGTGCTTCACAGGCTTCTAATTTTATCAGCAATCAGCTGATTCTAGCATATGTTTATTGTGAGACCTACATATCAGAGGATTTTTCTGTTCCACAGTCAGCACTCTCTGAGTCCTGTATACAGCTTTCCCTGATATCCGGAAGGAGAACATTCCTATGAAACTTTGCAGAAACAGAAGGTAAAGAAGCAATTACATTAGGACACATCTTGCAAAGGAACACACAAAATAAATTGAGATAAATCACAGATGCTCACACACACAGTTCAAAGCTATGGCAGCTTGATGCTAAGATGCTGAGTGTGGTTCCCAAGGAAGGCTTGGCTGTTCACTCTCATTGCTGCTCAGGGTGTAAGCTGCAAAACAAACACGGAAAGCTATTTTCACTTTTTTCTTTTTTCATAAAAGCACAGCTTCTCTTCAGATTCTTAAAGTTAGTGAAAACAGGTACTATATAAATCCTTATAAAAGCAAAGTGAGGTAAAGTGAATTTTCCAAAAGAGGGGGATACCTATACAGGTACTGCAGCAAAGGGCTAGTCCCGGGAAGTGGAGTGTAGGTACTACTTGTTACATGCAAGACTCACAGCAGAGGCCACACGGTTCTCTGATTCACTGGAGTGGCCTTGGTCTCAAGAATACTCCGTGTTTCTGGGACCCATGGTGGGTTTTCTGTCATTGCTTTTCTTCCTCTCCAGTGAGTGTCCGTTTTGTAACTCTGGGTGGTTTTGGGCAGGAGGGTTTCACTAACTCTTTCACAGTGGTAGCAGCTCTCCACTTTGTATCAGGACAAGATTCCAAGACCAGATGTGTTTTCTGACTCTCCCTAAAAGGCTTTTACTCCTCCTCCTCCAAGGTGGTATCACAACTTTGCCTGGAATTAATGGCAGGAACTGTGCTCCTCTAGCCTCAGTGGAAGATTGCAGATTCTTGTTAATGAGCAAAATGATATTTTGTCACATGCTAAACATGAAATCCATAATTTGGTGTTTAAAATAAACATCTGCATATTATACTTTCTTCATTGTGTTTGTAATTCTTATATCATTTAGTTTGACAACAACTATGTTTACATGATAGAATGATACATTTATTTTTCTGTGATCCTTTTTTTGGCATTTAATAATATGTCCTTGAGTGATTTCCTTATCTGGGAAAATAACTAATAATAAATATGCACACTATTGTGTTATGATACTACACTGTAGTCCATAGCACAATGTATATAATACAACACTTAATTTCTATTTTTTCCATTTCTTTTTATGTTATTATAATACTAAAGGAAGCATATTTGCACATACATCTTTGGACTTATGGGAAAATTGTTCTATAGAACACAACTTAGAAATGTAGTACTGGGTCAAAGGGAGGGTGAGCTTTTCTCATATTGTCCTTTTCACTTAAATTATAAGATATGTGAATGCAGTATGTTAAATGATTTCACTTAGGAGATTAAAAAAAATATTTTTATCATAAAAAATATTTATAAATGTTTAAATCTTTTGGGGCTTTCCAGATGGCTCAATGGAAAAGAATCCACCTGCAACAGCAGGTGATGCAGCTTCAAGCCTTGGGTCAGAAAGATCCCCTGGAGAAGGAAATGGCAACCCACTCCAGTATTCTGGCCTGAGAAATCCCATGGACAGAGGAGCCTGGAGGGCTATAGTCCATGAGTTCGCAGAATCAGACGTGACTGAGTGACTAAACAACAACAAATAAATCCTTTCTTGTATTTACAGTCCAGAAGAAGGCTGAGCGCCGAAGAATTGATGCTTTTGAACTGTGGTGTTGGAGAAGACTCTTGAGAGTCCCTTGGACTGCAAAGAGATCCAACCAGTCCATTCTGAAGGAGATCAACCCTGGGATTTCTTTGGAAGGAATGATGCTAAAACTGAAGCTCCAGTACTTTGGCCACCTTATGCAAAGAGTTGACTCATTGGAAAAGACTCTGATGCTGGGAGGGATTGGGGGCAGGAGGAGAAGGTGATGACAGAGGATAAGATGGCTGGATGGCATCACAGACTCAATGGACATGAGTCTGAGTGAGCTCCGGGAGTTGGTGATGGACAGGGAGGCCTGGCGTGCTGCGATTCATGGGATTGCAAAGCATCAGACACGACTGAGCGACTGAACTGAACTGAACTGTATTTACTTTGATAAAGTAAATAAAATCTAAGAAAGTCTACTTTTGTCCAAAAGGAAATAATTTAAATTAATAATTAAAATAATGTTTGGATTTTTTTTCATAAGCCTATATGTTTACTGAATGTGACAAAAAATAAAATAAATCACTCATTAGTAATTTCAACACAATTACAAGCAAAATTGCTTTCCATGATTTTATAGTCTAGAATTGAGTGATTAGTATTGAAAATTGAAACTAATTTATATGTTTTACATGTAAATGTTATAAATATGAATAAATCAATGTGATCCTTTTTATTTCTTCCATAAAAGGTAAAGCTTGAATAATGTTTCATTTTCAGCAATTATTGTCTCTTCCTTATTTTTATAGAAGTCTCCTCTGCATAATAAATTGTTACATTCAGGCAAGAAGAGTATATATTAGGTAGTAAAACCATTCTGTATGTCAAGATTCTTCAGATAAACAGATCCAGTAGGATATTTAGAGATTATATGAAAAACATTGTAGAAATTTGGCTCACATGGTTATAGAGGCCAGGAAGTACTACAATCTGCTGTCTAAAGCTAAAGAACCAGGGAAGCCGGAATGTAATTCAATAACGTCCTAAAACCTGAGAATCCCAAGGCCTGTGGTACAAGTCTGAGTACCATAGTAAGGAATGAAGGGTACACTGACTGGTGTTTTCACCCCACAGAGCTAAATGGATAATAGAGTTGATATGCTACAGGCTTGCATTTTCTCATCTTGCATACACCAAAGAAGATTCTCCATTCAGTGATCATAGCATGCAGAGATTCTAAAACGTGTAAAATTTTCTAGAAGTTTATTTTCCAGCCTTTCCCAGGCAGTCCAGAAGAAGGAAGAGATAATCACAGGAGGGAGAAAGATAATACTTCAATTAAAGGATTAATTGCAGCCTTATTAGAGCGACTTCACTTTCACTTAGTACTGAGAAGCCATTTTCCAGAAAAAATGTTAACCATTTTCCAGAAAAAATACATTAACCACCAAGTATTCTTCTTCTGAACCAGCTGAATGCATGCCTCACATAGACCTTGTAAGTCTCCAGCCTTATATCCACATTTTATAATGGGTCACTTTGCTCCTGCTGCTGCTAAGTCACTTCAGTCGTGTCCGACTCTGTGTGACCCCAGAGATGGCAGCCCACTAGGCTCCTCTGCATCTGGGATTCTCCAGGCAAGAACACTGGAGTGGGTTGCCATTGCCTTCTCCAGTACATGAAAGTGGAAAGTGAATGTGAAGTCGCTCAGTCGTGCCCGACTCTTAGCGACCCCATGGACTGCAGCCCACCAGGCTCCTCCATCCATGGGATTTGCCAGGCAAGAGTACCGGAGTGGGGTGCCATTGCCTTCTCCGAATGGGTCACTTTAGGTTTTAGAAATAACAAAGTGGGCCATCCAAGCTTTGTTTGTCAAGTAGAAATTATATTTTCAAGAGAACAAATAGCTCGGCAACATTTTAGATTTACATAACAAAGTGAAAGCTACCCCTTTGGGAAAACCTTTATCTATCACTTCAAATTAGAGCGACTTCACTTTCACTTAGTACTGAGAAGCCATTTTCCAGAAAAAATGTTAACCATTTTCCAGAAAAAATACATTAACCACCAGTATTCTTCTTCTGAACCAGCTGAATGCATGCCTCACATAGACCTTGTAAGTCTCCAGCCTTATATCCACATTTTATAATGGGTCACTTTAGGTTTTAGAAATAACAAAGTGGGCCATCCAAGCTTTGTTTGTCAAGTAGAAATTATATTTTCAAGAGAACAAATAGCTCGGTAATATTTTAGATTTACATAACAAAGTGAAAGCTACCCCTTTGGGAAAACCTTTATCTATCACTTCACTGCCTTAAGCAAAACTGCTGGCTCAGGGAAGCTTTACATTCACAGGAATTTCCCTAAATGCCTGGACCTAGTTCACTGATTGCTCATCTATGTTGAAATATGATGGTGTGCATTGTACTGCTGTGGAAAACCATCTGTGCAAAATCAGCGCCCGCTATGTATAACCAAAAGCCAATATGGTATATCCACTCAGTTGCCAGAATTTAAAAATGCTCAAAGCCAAGCCAATACTTTCCTTGATGAACTCTGGGATATTTTTATTATTTTCTGGGCTCTTGCCTAAAACCTAGCTGCCTGGTCTGCCATTTGGGAAACTAAAGGCTGGCAGATTAAAGACATTTCTCTTTGAAGCAGTACACTCGGGGAAAAAATCCCTTTTGCCCACCAGAAAGTCTGAGTCACAGATATGGATGCTGTGGTAAGGACATGTTCTCTGGTAGGACCATAGAATCAAGCCTCTCTCCAACTAAAGAAATTCCTGCTAGAGAAAACTCACTAGCAATAAATGACACTTTCATTTTGGGGACACCATGTGTACCACCAGGACTATACTTCTTGTGTAGAAGCCTGGCTAAAAATTTTCCTGCTCCCGAGACCATAGTACATTGAACATTATTGTGGTCATAAGAGACCTTCACATTTTTAAGGAATTACTATCAGCAAACCTAAGACACCTCCACTAATTTCTCCAATGTGAAGTGACCCTTCCCTACTTGGGGTAACTCCCTGGAGTGATAATTGACTCATTATTTATGCACATTCTGTGGGAGTTTATTGCTATGTAGGATCATCTAATTAGAAAAATTAGTAAGAATTTTTCCCTGATGTTAGCTTACATTATCAATGACACCACCTTGGCCTTGGAAGACTTTCCGCTCAGTTTAATTCACTAGTCAGAGTGGTTATGGATCATAGACTTATTCCACACTTCCTCCTTGCAGGTCAAGGCAGAGTCAGTGCAGTCAATAATAAATTCTGATGTACCTAGATTACTGCCTTGGAGCAAATGGAAGGTCAAAACATAGATATAAGGAGAAAGTGTTCTACTTTTCTAAGACAGACTCTGTGATTCACGTTATTTTATTCCCTCATCTGACTGAGCATGGAATCCTGGAGGGCATTGATAGGGTAACAGGCAGGAAGGCCAGGGTTCTCCAAACAAAGGAAATAGGCTGCAAATGTCAGACATTTTTTTTCTCTCCCTTAAGCGGCATGAGAAAACAAACTACAAATGTCAGACTTTTTTTCCTTCTCCATGCCAAATTAAAAGGAGGTTTCTCTATGGAAATGTTTTTCTTAAGCTATGTTAATGAAACAATATATTTGCTTTGGAATTTGCCTTCCTTCAAAATGGTTCCACCTAAGACTAATTTTTCTTCTTTTCTTAAATCTTGGACTAATAATAGCTCAAAACCAGTATTCATATCAATTGTTTTATGGCTGGGGGATGACATACCTTGTGCCATGCTATCTCAAAAATGCATATTGTGGGAGAGGGGTCTGGTGAAACTCCTTCAGCCTTGAGGTGTCTCTCTTATCTGATTAATAGCTTTCTAAGAGACATAAAATAGCTTGCTAAAACTAGCAAGATGAGGCATTCTCCATCCCCCTTCTAATGTCTGTGTCAGAAGTTTTCTCTGTCCCTTTTTCACTTTAATAAAACTCTGCTACACCAAAGCTCTTGAGTGATCAAGTCTTGTCCCTGGTCCTGAAGCTAAATCTTCTTCGGAGATCACTAATCTGACCTCATTCACCGTGAGCTATCAGCATGGTTGAGGAAAATATTATTTGTTAGTGCTACTGGATGAACGTGTGGCCCCTCCCCCTCCAGATTTCATTCATACATTGAAATCCTGTGCTCAGTAAGATGATATTCAGAGCTGAGCTGTCATGAATGAGATTAGTGCCCTTATAAAAGAAGTCTGAGAGAGAGCTCTCCAAATTGTCCTTAATGTGAGGATTCAATAAGTATGGAACCTAAGAGGGCCCTCTCCTGACCATACTAGTACTTTGGTCTCAGACATCCAGCCTCCAGAACTATAAGAGACATATTTCTGTGGCTTATAAGGCACCTAGGCTATGGTATTTTGTTATAGGAACAAAGACAGAATAGGATTCTCTGATGGCTCAGTGCATAAGGAATCTGCCCGCAACCCAGAAGATGCAGATTTGATACCTACATAGGGAAGATACCCTGGAGGAGGGCATGGCAACCCACTACAGTGTTCTTATCTGGAGAATCCCATAGACAGAGGACCTGACAAGCTATAGTCCATAGGATTACAAAGAGTAGGACATGACTATCATGCACAGAGCTACCAGAGAAGGAAATGTCAACCCACTCCAACATTCTTGCCTGCCAAATTCTATGTACAGAGGACTCTGGTGGGCTCCAGGCCACAGGGTGGCAAAGAATCAGACTCAGCTGAGCACACACATATACATACAGTCTAAGATAGGTGGTTATTGGGGTCCTGTCGATAGGTACCCTGGAGTGTCTAGTTAAATGTTATGTGAGGCATATTGAAAGGATTTGATTCTAGCTTCTGTTGGTCAGATTAATTAGACTAGTCAACAAGTAGCTTACTAATGTGAAAATTTTCCAGACGTTAAGTCAGCAGCCTCTGTGAGTTGCTAGGAGGAAGTCCATCATGAGCTTCTTTTGCTCATGTAGGTTTTCCTGTGTATATTGAGATCAGAAGGACCTGACTACTTTGTAACCTGGGCCATTTTTCAAGATTATTTATGCAAATTAGGTTTCAAGGAAATAATGTAATATCTCTTTCTATGTGGAAAGAAGAAAAGCACTAGTAGTTAGGAAATCTTATGACAGATTCTGTCTCAACAGTTCACCTTCCATTATATTAAATTCTGCACATGAATTTTTTCTAAAAAAGTGGACTGAATTTCTCATTGTTCTTTTGCTTCACTAAATGTATTAATTTGTCAGAAGAAGAAAAGATATGAGGACAAAATGACTTTAAATACCATTGCCCAGATAATATTTGTAGATAAAAAAAAATCTTATGACAGATTCTGTCTCAACAGTTCACCTTCCATTATATTAAATTCTGCACATGAATTTTTTCTAAAAAAGTGGACTGAATTTCTCATTGTTCTTTTGCTTCACTAAATGTATTAATTTGTCAGAAGAAGAAAAGATATGAGGACAAAATGACTTTAAATACCATTGCCCAGATAATATTTGTAGATAAAAATCCACAAGCATACATAAATGAATCTCTTTTCTTCAAAGCAGAGGTAAATTATTTTACTCTTTCAAAACAGTATAACTAAAGATGAAGTTTTATAATGCTTACCACGTGCTATGTTTATACTAAAACATATTCCTCATTTATGTGCTTTATATATCACTTTATTTATTCCTTTTATCCATTCTATTATGTACCTATTACTTTTAAAATAAATCTCTAACAACCTCAGATCCGCTGGATCATGGAAAAAGCAAGAGAATTCCAGAAAAACATCTATTCTGCTTTATTGACTATGCCAAAGACTTTGACTGTGTGGATTACAATAAACTGGGGAAAATTCTGAAAGAGATGGGAATACCAGACCACCTAACCTGTCTCTTGAGAAACCTGTATGCAGGTCAGGAAGCAACAGTTAGAACTGGACATGGAACAACAGACTGGTTCCAAATAGGAAAAGGAGTATGTCAAGGCTGTATATTGTCACCGTGCTTATTTAACTTATATGCAGAGGACATCATGAGAAACGCTGGACTGGAAGCAGCACAAGCTGGAATCAAGATTGTCGGGAGAAATATCAATAACCTCAGATATGCAGATGACACCACCCTTATGGCAGAAAGTGAAGAGGAACTAAAAAGCCTCTTGATATAAGTGAAAGAGGAGAGTGAAAAAGCTGGCTTAAAGCTCAACATTCAGAAAACGAAGATCATGGCATCTGGTCCCATCACTTCATGGGAAATAGATGGGGAAACAGAGGAAACAGTGTCAGACTTTATTTTGGGGGCTCCAAATTCACTGCAGATGGTGACTGCAGCCATGAAATTAAAAGACGCTTACTCCTTGGAAGAAAAGTTATGACCAACCTAGATAATATATTCAAAAGCAGAGACATTACTTTGCCGACTAAGGTCCATCTAGTCAAGGCTATGGTTTTTCCTGTGGTCACGTGTGGATGTGAGAGTTGGACTGTGAAGAAGGCTGAGCGCTGAAGAATTGATGCTTTTGAACTGTGGTGTTGGAGAAGACTCTTGAGAGTCCCTTGGACTCCAAGGAGATCCAACCAGTCCATTCTGAAGGAGATCAACCCTGGGATTTCTTTGGAAGGAATGATGCTAAAGCTGAAACTCCAGTAATTTGGCCACCTCATGCGAAGTGTTGACTCATTGGAAAAGATCCTGATGCTGTGAGGGATTGTGGGCAGGAGGAGAAGGGGACGACAGAGGATGAGATGGCTGGATGGCATCACGGACTCAATGAACATGAGTCTGAGTGAACTCCGGGAATTGGTGATGGACAGGGAGGCCTGGCGTGCTGCGATTCATGGGGTCGCAAATATTCGGACACGACTGAGCGACAGCACTGAACTGAACAACCTCAGGCTCTATCAAATTACATCTGAATCAAACCATATGTTAATTAACTTTAATTTATATCAACATTTGCTTCTCAAGGTACAAAATAAAAGTTCAAAACTATATAGATAGCAATGAACAAACCTAAAGTGAACTTAAGCAAATGATTTCATTTGCAATAAATTAAAAAGAATAAAATACTTAGAACAAAACAAGCGCAAGTTTACACTTAAACTCTGAAAAGTATATTACATGAGTGAAAGAAATTAATGAAGACCTAAAGTAATGGAAAGGCATCAATGTTCATGGATCTGAATACTTAATAGTGATACTAATATTCCCCAAATTAATTTATGAATTCAGTGCTATCAGAATTCCAGTTAGTTTCATTGTAGAAATGAGTAAGCTGACTATAAAAATAATATTGAAATTAAGTGGATACAAAATACCAAAACAATCTTGACAAGGAGGAAGAGAATTCTTTAATCATACTCCTGCTTTCAAAACTTACTACAATAGTATTTTCCAGAAATGGTACTGAGACAATTAGATATCCACATACAAAGGAATTAAGTTGTATGTAGGTTAGTGAGTACATATGCGAATGTATTATTTTTGGTCAATTCTTCTGTAAATCTAAATCAGCACTAAAATTAGTCTATGAAAATTATAAAATGGGCAAAAGATCTGAATAGACATTTCTCAGTAGAAGGTACACAAATGTCCATTAGACACATATAAAGATGCTCAACATCATTAGTCAACAGAGAAATGAAAAATCAAAAGCACAATGATACCACTAGACATTCACTAGCTTGGCTAAAATTGGTAAGTCAGATAATGTTAAGTGTTAGGAGTGGATAAGTTGAAGCTTTCATGCACTCTTGGTGTATGTAAAATAAAATGTTGCAATCACTTTGTTAAACAGTGATTCAAACAATTAAACAGAATTATATTTCAGAGAAATTCCCCTTCTAGAATCTACATAAAAATGTGTAATTGAATGATAATCAAAGGTGGAAACAACCTAAATCCACATGAACTAACAAATGGATCAACAAAATGTGGTATACCTATATAATGGAATATCATTTAGCTATTCAAAATGAAGGGAGTACTTATATATGATAAAATATGAATTAACCTTGAGAACATTTTGCTATGAAAGAAGCTAACTTCAAGAGGCCACATATATGATTCCATTCATAGAAAAGGGATATTGAGGAAGAAATAATTGGGAACAGTATACTTTTAGGGTGATAGAAATGTTCCAAAATTGATTGTGATATGACTACACAACTCTAACTTTTAAAACTGAATTGTAAACTTTAAGTGGATGTATTGTATAATATACCAATTACAGTTCAGTAAAGGTGTTATAAATATACATGGTAAAAAATACAGGGTAATAAAGTAACTTCTGCTACCATAATGGTTAATATTTTAGATTCTAAATCACAGTGATCTCTGTTCATAAGTTAGCTCTGCTACTTAGTGAATGTAATATTTCTATGTCTGAGTTTGGAAAAATCAAGATAATATTAACTCTTTTCTCAAGAGACTCAATTGTGGGGTGTGTGTGTGTGTGTGAAGTAATCCATACAAAACACAAGACAGTACCTTGCACATAGCAAATTGCATACATGTTGGCTTTAAAGTTGTTGCTAGTTATCCAACAGAGGAGTTTCTGAGTTTTAGAAATATAGGCCCTTTTTTGAGAAGGTTGTGTGTGCTTAGTCACTCAGTTATGTCCAACTTTTGCCACCCCAGGGACTGTAGCCCACCAGGCTCCTCTGTCCATAGGGATTCTCCAGGCAAGAATATTGGAATGGGTTGCCATGCTCTCCTTCAGGTGATCTTCTCAAACCAGGAATTGAACCCAGGTACTCTGCATTGCAGCAGATTCTTTACCATCTGAGCCACCAGGGAAGCCCTTTGAGAAGGTAAAAGATGATATTAATAAATACCAAGCAAATCTGTACATTATAAAACAACAACATGTGTTGAGCAGGGGTTTTGAAAAGCACCAGAGAAATTTGGAATGAATCTTTTTTTTTCCCTTTCAATTGACTCAGTGACCCATCTTTGTGGTAAAGATGTTCAATAGACAAGATATTTCTCCTGCATTCTCTAATTATTTTTAGAGAAATCTATGTAAAGAAATTTGCTAGCTGGCATCAATTTAAACTCACCGGGTGGGAAAGCTTCTTTTTAGATGGTTTCCTTTAAATCTGCTCTATTTTTCAGCAATAAATATAGCACATTGTTACACCCAATGATGGACCCAATTCAACAAGTGTAAAGGTTCATCATAAGGAACCTTATAAAAGAGAAGGAAAAAAAAAACCAAGGTGGCCTCCTGTGTCGGGACCCAACAGAGTATCTCAGTAAACAGTCTTTAATTCACTATGATGTCAACAGATAATGATAAAACCCTTTCTATATTCTGTTCAACCTTCACATCTTTGAATGCATTTTATTGCTTAGAAAAATGTACAGCATACCTGAAATTATTGTCTTTGAATTGCCAAATTATTTATGATTAAATATTCAGGCAGTCATAAAGGTCAGGCACACATCTCAAAAAAAGGGAATTCAGAAATCAAATGAAGATTTAATTCAATTACTCTTTATGCTTTTCTCTTGAATGACTACATGAGAAAAATGACAAATCAATATTTGAAGGACTCTTTCAATAAACAAAGAAAATATCATTTAAAATTGGGCTGGCTAACTTTTTTTCTCTCAAAAGACACATAATTTTTTTTAATTTTCAGAAAAAGTAAAAAAAAGTTTATTTTTATTTGCCTTACAACTATGTAGTGATTAGATATACTCTATGAATTATGATAGTACTAAAGTTAGGACCCAGTTAGTTTCTCCCACAGTCAGTCTATCCCAACAGGAAGCTTCCAAAAGCCTCTTCTCCTTATCCCTCAGAGGGCAGACAAAGTGAAAACCACAATCACAGAAGACTAATCAAACTGATCACAGGGACCAGCCTTATCTAACTCAATGAAGCTATGAGCTATGCTGTGTAGGGCCACCCAAGACAGACAGGTCATGGTGGAGAGTTCTGAGAATATGTGGTCCACTGGAGAAGGGAATGGCAAACCACTTCAGTATGCTTGCCTTGAGAACCCCATGAACCATATGAAAAGGCAAAAGGAAAGGACACTGAAAGTTGAACTCCCCAGGTCGGTAGATGCCCAGTATGCTACTGGAGAAGAGTTGAGAAATAACTCCAGAAAGAATGAAGAGATGGAGCCGAAGTGAAAACAGCACCCAGTTGTGGATATGACTGGTGATGGAAGTAAAGTCCTATGCCATAAAGAACAATATTTCACAGAAACCTGGAATGTTAGGACCATGAATCAAGGTAAATTGGAAGTGATCAAACAGGAGATGGCAAGAGTGAACATAAACATTTTAAGAATCAGTGAACTAAATGGACTGGAATGCATGAATTTAATTCAGATGACCATTATATCCATTCCTGTGGGCAATAATCACTTAGAAGAAACGAAGTAGTCCTTATAATCAATAAATGAGTCCTAAATGTAGTACTTGGGTGCAACTTCAAAAACAACAGAATGATCTCTGTTCGTTTCCAAGGCAAGTCAGTCAATATTTCAGTAATCCAAGTCTATGCCCAGCCAGTAATGCTGAAGAAACTGAGGTTGAAACGTTCTATGAAGGCTAACAAGACCTTCTAGAATTTAACACTCAAAAAAGATCTCCTTTTCATCATAAGGGACTGGAATGCAAAAGTAGGAAGTCAAGAGATACCTGGAGTAAATGGCAAATTTGGCATTGGAGTACAGAATGAACCAGGGCAAAGGATAATAGAGTTTTGCCAAGAGAACACATTTGTCATAGCAAACACCCTCTTCCAACAACACAAGAGAAGATTACACATGGACATCACCAAATGGTCAATACCGAAATCAGATTGACTATATTCTTTGCAGCCAAAGAGGGAGGAGCTCTATACAGCCAGCAAAAGCAAAAAGAGGAGCTGAACTCATTACAAAATTCAGACTTAACTGAAGAAATGGCGAAAACCACTAGACCATTCAGGTATGACCTAAATCAAATCTCTTATGATTATACAGTGCAAGTGACAGATAGATTCAAGGGATTAGATCTGAGAGACAGAGTACTTGAAGAACTATGGACAGAGGTTCATGACATTGTATAGGAGGTAATGATCAAGACCATTCCCAAAAAAGAAATGCAAAAGAGCAAAATGGTTGTCTGAGGAGGCCTTTTAAATTGCTGAGAAAAGAAGTGAAGTGAAAGGCAAAGGAGAAAAGAAAAGACATACTCATTTGAATGCAGATTTCCAAAGAACAGCAAGGAGCAATAAGAAAGCCTTCACAGTGATTAATGCGAAGAAATAGAGGAAAACAATAGAATGGGAAAGCCTAGAGATCTCTTCATGAAAATTAGAGATACCAAGGGAACTTTTCATGCAAAGATGGACTCAATAAAGGACAGAAGTGGTATGGACCTAACAGATGCAGAAGATATTAAGAGGTGGCAAGAATACACAGAAGAACTATATAAAAAAGATCTTCAGGACCCAGATAACCATGATGATGTGATCACTCACCTAAAGCCAGACATCCTGAAAGGCAAAGTCAAGTGGGAAGCATCTTGATGAACAATGCTAGTTTAGGTGATGGAATTCCAGTTAAGCTATTTCTTATCCTAAAAGATGATGCTGTTAAAGTACTTCACTTAACATGCCAGCAAAACTGGAAAGCTCAGCAGTAGCCCCATGACTGGAAGAGGTCAGTTTTCAATCCAATCCCAAAGAAAGGCAATGCCAAAGAATGTTCAAATTACTGCATAATTACACTCATTTCACACACTAGTAAAGTAATGCTCAAAACTCTCCAAGCCAGGTTTACACAGGACGTGAGCCATGGTGAACTTCCAAATGTTCAAGCTGGGATTTAGAAAACGTAGAGGAACCAAAGATCAGATTACCAACATCTGTTGGATCATCAAAAAAGCAAGAGAGTTTCAGAAAAACATCTACTTCTGCTTTATTGATTACATCAAAGCCTTTACTGTGTAGATCACAACAAACTGTGGAAAATTCTTCAAGAGATGGAATAACAGATCACCTTACCTTCCTCAGAAATCCATAAATAGTTCAAGAAGCAAGAGTTAGAACTGAGCATGGGACAACAGACTGGTTTCTAATTGGGAATGGAATACGTCAAGGCTATATATTGTTACACTGCTTATTTAACTTAAATGCAGAGTACATCATGTGAAATGCTGGGCTGGATGAAGCACAAGCTGAAATCAAGATTGCCTGGAGAAATATCAATAACCTCAGATACGCAGATGACAGCAGAAAATGAAGAAATACTGAAGAGCCTCTTTATGAAAGTGAAAGAGGAGAGTGAAAAAGCTGACCTAAATCTCAGCATTCAGAAAACGAAGATCATGACATCCGATTGAATCACTTCGTGGCAAAAAGATGAGGAAACAGTGAGAGATTTTATTCTGAGGGAGCTCCAAAATCACCACAGATGGTGACTGCAGCCATGAAATTAAAAGACCTTGCTCCTTGGAAGAAAAGCTACGACCAACCTAGACAGCATATTAAAAAGCAGAGATATTACTTTTCTGACTAAGGTCTGTCTTGTCAAAGATGTGGTTTTTCCAGTAGTCAGGTGAGTTGTCATGTGAATTTCCATGAGAGTTGGACTGTAAAGACAGCTGAGCAGCAAAGAATTGATTTTTTTGAACTGTGGTATTGGAGAAGACCGTTGAGAGTCCCTTGGACTGCAAGGAGATCAAACCAGTCCATCCTAAAGGAAATCAGTTCTGAATATTCATTGGAAGGACTGATACTGAAGGTGAAACTCCAATACTTTGGCTACCTAATGCAACAAATTGACTCCTTGGTAAAGACCCTGATGCTGGGAAAGATTGAAGGCAGGAAGAGAAAGGGATGACAGAAAATGAGATGGTTCAATGGCATCACTGACTGGATCAACATGAGTTTGAGCAAGCTCCAGGATTTGGTTTGGGACAGGGAAGCCTGGTGTGCTGTAGTCTACAGGGTCGCAAAGAGTCGAGATGACTGAGGGATTGAACTGAACTGAATGTTAAGATATGTTAACCGATTAACAAATATGTTTACATCTCAGCAATCTCAAAAAATGAAGAGGAATACAAACTTCTAAGACAGTAGCCCTCTGTCTTTTTTGGTGGATGATAGAAAAGAATTTTTGGAAACTTTGGCAATCTAATTGTAACTGTGGTCAGGGAGTCTACAGTTCATGGGGTCTCAAAAGTTTCCGACATGACTTAGCTACTAAACCACAACAACAACTCATTTGTTTTAAATAATTATCATATTTCATTCAGCCCTCAACTGTGATATGGAGCAATATTTGCTAACCCAGCCTGTTATCAAGTCAGTTTTTGCCTGCTGCCTCTACATTTACTCCCTAGCAAGACCACATAGTAAAAAAGTGTTGCAGAGAAAGAAATAGTGAAGAGCTATTCTTTGTTAGATGTTTTGTTTTTGTTTAGTTTAGAACGGGCTCTCACATTTTAATAAAAAATGGCATTAACATAATTAGTAGCAAGCTAAAGTGCTAATATATCATGCTGTAGCTAAATGTCTTAATTTTTAAATTTATACATCAATATTTCTCAGAATTTGTGTTCTAAATAATCTATGGATTAAACTTCATATCTTCAAGATATTTACAAAACCTACATAGTCCTTTGCTTAAGGCAATATTTTCAAGAGGTAATGGTGTAGCAGGAAAATAGAGATGCACATAGAATATGAATTGTTTTGAATCATTTTTTACCAAGAAAATTTTATATCCAAGAAAACAAAGGAGAACCCCTCTTCTAGAAGCTAGGCTTCATTTCTAGAATGGATGTCATTTGATTTTATTGTACATATGGAAAATGATAGAGACAGAGGCCTTGGATCATGGATTTCTGAACCTGGTTTTGTTGCCAGTGTTTCCCTACACTCATCTTATGTGGACCACATGTAAATATATACACAGAGGGGGTTGTTCTTATTGAAGTTTCTTTTCATTTTCCCCATCTCTGTGGCCCAATTTCAGGGGACCCTTTAAAGACAGACAAAAACTTGAATTAGTAAATTCATCCCAGTGCTTATGTCACAGGATGGGGCAACCTCTGGGTAGAATCACACGAGATTCTTCTCATGCAAACAGCCTGGACAAATAAGAAAGAAAAAATCCTCAAGAAACAAAACTGGAAGCATGAATAAATAAAGAGAAATGATGCCAATATTATGGTCTAGTAAATATCTTTAATATTTGGTAACATTATTTGTTCACATATTTGGAGAAGAAATCTAGGAAAGAGAGGACTTGAAATCAATCTAGAATTCCCTTGGAGGCAAGTAAGTATCCTTTATCTCATTAATAATAAGCTATTAATAATTAACTATAGAGAGTTAACTAGAATTATTAAGCCCTTCAAGAATAAAGAGCTACTTTCAGAAACCTCTATCTAGACCTTGGTACTAATTTGTCAATAGTGATAGCAACATGTTGGCTCATTATATGCATGTCTATTATCTGTTATATCCAGAATCTTCTTAAATTGAACATAAAGTGAAAGTGAAAGTGAAATCGCTCAGTCATCTCCAACTCTTTGCGACCCCATGGACTTTAGCCTATCAGGGTCCTCCGTCCATGAGATTTTCCAGGCAAGAGTGCTGGAGTGGATTGCCATTTCCTTCTCCAGGGGATCTTCCTGACCCAGGAATCAAACCCAAGTCCCCCACATTGCAGGCAGACTCTTTACTGTCTGAGCCACCAAGGAAGCCCCCTGGTTGACTTGCATTGAACATAATAACACATTAACTGATCTTACCTCCAGAGAAGGCAATGACAACCCACTCTAGGACTCTTGCCTGGAAAATCCCATGGACGAAGGAGCCTGGTAGGCTGCAGTCCATGGGGTCGCTAAGAGTCGGGCTCGACTGAGCAACTTCACTTTCACTTTTCACTTTCATGCATTGGAGAAGGAAATGGCAACCCACTCCAGTGTTCTTACCTGGAGAATCCCAGGGATGGGGGAGCCTGGTGGGCGGCCATCTATGGGGTCGCACAGAGTCAGAACGACTGAAGCGACTTAGCAGCAGCAATCTTACCTCAAGACCTTGTATTTCAGTAGCAAAGTCAGTCAAAAAGTTATTACTGATTTGAATCTTACACTATTGTGTTGCCCAGTCAAGCTCAAAGAAAACTGTATGATAATCCAGCTTTGATTCAATGGAATTTAGAAATATAAAACATCACTGTTTAGTCAGTTGTTTTATACAGAAAAGATTGTACCTCCAGAAAATATTTCTTTCAATAGAATTTCCTGCGTTCTTCTAAAACTTTTTTTTTTTTTTAATCCAGCAGCCACAAAAAATACTAGTCTCTCATGTCCCATTTCGGAGAAGGCAATGGCACCCCACTCCAGTACTCTTGTCTGGAAACTCCCATGGATGGAGGACCCTGGTAGGCTGCAGTCCATGGGGTCGCTAAGAGTCGGACACGACTGAGCGACTTCATTTTCACTTTTCACTTTCATGCATTGGAGAAGGAAATGGCAACCCACTCCAGTGTTCTTGCCTGGAGAATCCCAGGGGTGGGGAGCCTGGTGAGCTGCCGTCTATGGGGTCGCACAGAGTCAGACACAACTAAAGCGACTTAGCAGCTTCAGCAGCAGTAAGTAGAAATGATGAAGGTGCAGGTACAGTTTTCTTATTAAGTCTGAACATAATTAAAATGTTGAGTTGAACTTTCTAAACATGCCTTTCCCTTTTGTTCTAATTTTGGGACAGCATGAGCTAGATTGCATAATGAAATATTTCTCTTCTATGATATATGTCTGAAGTCACAAATTGTATTTATGAAATAAATAGATATTCTAGAATACCTAAAGCTACAATTTAATGGAATTCACCATAGCTTGCCAGAGGGGACTTCCCTGGTGATCCAGTGGCTAAGAATCTGCGCTCCCAGTGCTATGGGCTGAGGTTCGATCCCTGGTCAGGGAACTAGATCCTACACGCCACAACCAAAAGATCTCAAGTGCTGCAACTAAGACCCAGCACAGCCAAAGAAATAAAAATTTCATCTCCATTCCTATGTGTCATAAAGCTCAAAAATAGAATACATCAGAGATGAGAGATTTTTGCCTACTAAATCATTTGCAATTCTCTACCTCAAATATTTAAGCTTCCCTGGTGGCTCAGATGGTAAAGAATCTGCCTGCAATATGAGAGACCTGGATTCGACCCCTGGGTTGGGGAGATCACCTGGAGCAGGGAATAGCAACCTATTTCAGTGTTCTTGCCTGGAGAATCCAGGCTACAGTCCCTGGGGTTGTAAAGAGTCAGACATGACTGAGCGACTAAGCACACATAAGTCAGATGGTCACACATGCCACTTTGCCTGGGATGGTCCACAGTTAATGCCTATTGCTCATAAATATTTTTAAATACACCCCCTTTATTCTCACAAGAAGGTTTGAACAACTAATCATACAGATA
>SJXQ01004947.1:218567-284769 GCA_006408695.1 Aepyceros melampus | reverse complement strand
CAATATAGTGGCTGTAAGGATGCTAATGATGTAGATGATTTCCAAGCCACTCTGTATTTCTGATTAGCTTAAATTTGCCATCTTTTTTTTTTCCCAATGCTAGATGTAAGCCTAAGTAAGAGTCTTATTTAATCTGTATTTCTAAAATCATAGACTTTTACAATTTTAATATCCATCTCCAAAAAAAAAATAGATACAAAGAAGATAACTACATAAGAGAAAAGTTCTACATAAATCTTAGGTTAGGTGAAGTCGCTCAGTCGTGTCCGACTCTTTGCGACCCCGTGGACTGTAACCTACTAGGCTTCTCCGTCCATGGGATTCTCTAGGCAAGAATACTGGAGTGGATTGCCATTTCCTTCTCCAGAGGATAAATCTTAGGGCATAATATAAATAACATAAACATAAATCTTAGGGCAAAGCTATTTTCGTTGTTGATTTGTAGTAGTTGTTTCTTTCCCTGTTCATACAATTTCATAGTAAGGAAGGTTTGACTAAGAAGGATTGTTACCCTGCCTCGTATTATGACTGCGCAGGGAGGTGTTGAGAGACTGAGAGAAAAGTCTTAGAAATCAAACACCAAAAAAAGAAAAAAAAAAGCCTCCACTACTGGAATCTGATGAATACTCATTTATTGAATGCTCTGCAGCCATTTTCATGCATGCATCGGAGAGGAATAGTCATATTAAGGCTTGCTTTCATTTAACTGGTCTTCCTTCCATGGAGACCTAACAATGCTGTTAAAAAGTGAACATTCCATTGACTATTTCTGAGGCCTTTATCAAGATTACTGAAAAGCTTTCTTCGGCTTCAAAATTCTGTTCATTATTTGTTGAAAAGTATTATTTTATATCCTGGATGGCTCATCTCTTTCATGCTTTTTGTCTTGGTCCCCCTAGAGAGCTTCTGAAATGTATCAGAAAGTATAGTAATTAAATTACAGTTACCTCAGGACCATACTAATCCAAAAAAGAAAGAAGAAGAAGTCATCTGCCTCTCATTTCTCATTTCTAATGATTTGGTACCTTATGCAACCAACTTATAATAGTTATATAATAAGCATCAGTTAAAACATAGCTGGAATTAATTCCATGCCTATAAATGCCCTGTAAAAAATGGACTATATATGTCATTATCAAGCTAATTTCTTTAACTGAGGTAATATATAGAGTCCCAAGGCAGTTTATCTGTTCTTTTTTCCTACAAGAAAATTAATTTTTTTTAAATATATGTACCTTAATTTTTTTTTCTCATTCTGTTTTAAGCCAGATAGTTAATATTAGGTTGGATTATGGTAACTTTTTCAGCAGCTTGAACCATCTTCTAACTATTGATATGGGTATAGGTACCTAGTGTTAGTCACTTAGTCGTATCTGACTCTTTGCAACCCCTGAGACTGTAGCCCTCTTGGCTCCTCTGCCCATGGAATTCTCCAGGCAAGAATACTGGAGTGGGTTGCCATTTCCTTCTCGAGAGGATCTTCCTGATCCAGGGATCGAACCCTGATCTCCTGCACCGCAGGCAGATTCTTTACTGTCTGAACCACCAGGGAAGGCCATAGCTACCTAAAGTTTTAGCCTGCCAAGCAATATTTTGTAGCTACCTAAGGTTTCAACATTTACAAAATATTGCTTGACAGGCTTTTCGCATTTATTTATTTATTCATTTCCTGGAGAGAAGTGCTGACTTTTAGTTTTCCTTTTAAAATGGGTACTTCACAATATTAACACAGAAGCAATAAGGCTAATACAACAGGACTAGTTTCTCCTTCCACTTTAGATAGATACAGAGAACAACGTCATCCATAACCAAGATTTTCTTTCCAAAGCTTAGAAAAATGAACAAACTAAACACTGAAATTCAGTTCAGTTCAGTTCAGTTCAGTCGCTCAGTCGTGTCCGACTCTTTGCGATCCCATGAATCACAGCACGCCAGGACTCCCTGTCCATCACCATCTCCCGGGGTTCACTCAGACTCACGTTCATCGAGTCCGTGATGCCATCCAGCCATCTCATCCTCTGTCTTGTATGTAATTTTCATTGACCTCTTCCTGTGATTAGAATTTTAACAATTTTAAATTACTCTCTGAACATATTCAGAGATATAGTTGATTCCTATAATTAAAACCAATATAGCAAATGGATAAAGCCTGCCTCTAATTTCACTTACAGCCACAATAAACTTATTACCACTCCCTCTTGCCTTTTGAGGACCTAATGTAGAAATCTGTGATTTAAATTTCATTCTATGTAGGCATGCAGGATCCACATTAACTCTGATAATCTAGTACATATATATTTATACTTTTCTCAAATCTCTTTTAATCATATTATTAACACGCAAAAATCAAGGTTAATCAACTGTCTAACATAATTACTATCTCCTTCTATTTTTAGAGGTTCGTAAAACCTATACTGTACTTTCTTTGCAAAGCATTTAAGTTTCATCCCCTTTGCTCTAGGAAAAGCACATGCACTGTTTCTCTAGTCTTGATTTTTTTTCCCACCTTGCTCTAGAATGGACAGTCTCCTCTCTTTGCATTGATCCTCCCAGTATAGCATGGTTTATCTCAAGACCCACATGCTTCCTTGTCTTTCTGCAAGATTTTTAAGCAGAATGACACATATCTTCATAAAAGAGCGTTGGTATATTTACTTTATATTTCTACTTCACTATCTCATGTATGTACTTCTAACTTTAATTTCTTTCTGAAAAGATATTTGTTATTCATTTAATTCTCCAATGTATTACCATACTGCACATCAGAGTAATGGTATTAAATGAGGGATTCCTTCTTTTTACTTTAAATTATGTGTATCTTAGTGGGATCACAAAAAGTCAGACATGACTTAGAGATTGAACAATATCTACTCTATTGATGGAGAGTTATTAATTCCTCAAATTTTCCTTGTAAGACTTTCAGTTATATAGTACTGTTGGCATTGATCTGGTCTATCTTAAAGATTTAAAAAGAAGAAGTTTAAAGGAATTATGATTATTTATTTTATAATTGAAAGACTGTATGAAAGTTTTAGGATAAATTCTCAGATAGTAATTTATAAGTATAATAAAAATAAATAATATCTATAATTTTGATAATACATCAATATAAATTAGAGATATGCATATGTTTTGACATAAATAACAAATTCAGTTCAGTTCAGTTGCTCAGTCACATTCAACTGTTCGTGATCACATGGATTGCAGCACACCAGGCTTCCCTGTCCATCACCAACTCCTGGAGCTTGCTCAGACTCATGTCCATTGAGTCAGTGATGCCATCCAACCATCTCATCCTCTGTCATCCCCTTCTCCTCCCGCCTTCAATCTTTCCCAGCATCACGATCTTTTCCAAGGAGTCAGTTCTTTGCATCAGGTGGCCAAAGTATTGGAGTTTCAATTTCAACATCAGTCCTTCCAAAGAATATTCATGACTCTTTTCCTTTAGGATGAACTCGTTTGATCACCTTGCAGTCCAAGGGATTCTCAAGAGTTTTCTACAACAGTTCAAAAGCATCAATTCTTCAGCACTCAGCTTTCCTTATGATCCAGTTCTCACATACACACATGACTACTGGAAAAACCATAGCTTTGACTAGATGAACCTTTGTTGGCCAAGTAATGTCTCTGCTTTTTAGTATCCTGTCTTTTAGTATCCATAGCTTTTCTTCCAAGGAGCCAGCATCTTTGAGTTTCATGGCTGCAGTCACCATCTGCAGTGATTTTGAAGCCCAAGAAAATAGTCTCTCACTGTTTCCATTGTTTCCTCATCTACTTGCCATCAAGTAATAGGACCAGATGACGTGATCTTCGTTTTTTTGAATGTTGAGTTTTAAGTCAGCTTTTTCACTCTCCTATTTCACTTTCATCAAGAGGCTCTTCAGTTCCTTTTCACTTTCTACCATACGAGTGGTGTCAATGCATATCTGAGGTTATTGATCTTTTTTCCAGCAATCTGGATTCCAGCTTGTGCTTCATGCAGCCTGGCATTTCGCATGATGTACTCTGCATGTAACTTTTAAATAAGCAGGGTGACGATATACAGCCTTGATGTCCTTCCCCAATTTTGAAAAAGTCTGTTATTCCATTCTGGTCCTGTAACTTCTTGACCTGCCTACAGATTTCTCAGGAAGAATGTAATATGGTCTGGTATTCCCAACTCTTAAGGGTTTTCCACAGTTGGTTGTGACCCCACAGACAAAGGCTTTGGATAGTCAATAAAACTGAAGTAGATGTTTTTCTGGAACTCTCTTGCTTTTTTGATGATCCAACAGATGCTGACAACCTGATCTATGGTTCCTCTGCTTTTTCTAAATCTGGCTTTAACATTTGGAAGTTCTCAGTTCATGTACTGTTGAAGCCTCAATAATTATTAATGGTGCTTTTGCATTCTTTTAACATTTTAGAAATTAATTTCAATATTCAAATATCAGCTTTATAACTTACATTTTTAAAAAGTAAATAAAATTCTAAAGAAATATCAAATATAAGCCTTTAAAATATTTGAATATTTCTTTTAAGTTCTCATGTTTCAGAAAGATATAATTACAAAGAGCTTAAAAGAATTATCTACCTATTAAACAACTCCTAGCAAATGCATTATCCATTAAAGCAAAGATTACTAGATAACTTCTAACATATGTGCTACCACTTTGAGTTCAGTTCAGTTCAGTTGTTCAGTCATGTCCAACTCTGCGACCCCATGAACTGTAGTACACCAGGCCTCCCATTTCATCACCAACTCCTGGAGTTCACCCAAACCCATGTCCATTGAGATAGTGACACCATCCAACCATCTCATCCTCTGTCGTCCCCTTCTCCTCCTGCCCTCAACCTTTCCCAGCATCAGGGTCTTTTCAAATGAGTCAGCTCTTCACATCAAGTGGCCAAAGTATTGGAGTTTCTGCTTCAACATCAGTCCTTCTAATGAATGCCCAGGACTGATCTCCTTTAGGATGGACTGGTTGGATCTCCTTGCAGTCCAAGGGACTCTCAAGAGTCTTCTCCAACACCACAGTTCAAAAGCATCATGTCTTCGGTGCTCAGTCTTCTTCACAGTCCAACTCTCACATCCATACATGACCGCTGGATAAACCATAGCCTTGACTAGTAGACCTTTGTAATAATATATAAATTTATTTTAGAAATAAATTTATGAAGAAGAGACTTTATTTCAATCTCCATTGTTTTTTTTTTTTTCCTGTAACAAATACCTCCATCATAAGAATTAATATAATTGCCTAGCTTTTAGCATCCTCCTTAATAAACATGTCAGGATGAATAAATACTAAAAGGCTCACCTTTGCCTGTAATGGCATTACTTGTTTGTCTCTAAAGTCTCATTGTTATATTTTTCTATACCCACTTTTAAAATGTTGATTGTCTTCTGACTGATGTGTTTTGTTTTTAATTTCAAATTGAATTTGGTTACTTTTTAATCGGATTCTTTAATTTGTAGCTGTAGTCTGATGCAGTTATTTTGTTTATTAATATTCTCATTTTCCTTTCTCCAGTTATATAGTGAACATGACAGGCTATTCTCATGGACATTTTCTTGTACTTTTTATCAGACTATCAGTTGATACTTGATATGCACTATTTTTTAAGACTGCTTTGTTTATGATTTATTTATCATGCCAGAGAAAGAATCAAATGATGAATTTGAAAGTAAGGTATAAAATTTAATAACTTTTGTTAAAAGATAGCTCAGAAAAAAAGGAGGAAATCTCTAGGAATGAACTGTTCTTAATTCAGGGTAAACATCAAAGTAATAAGTGGATTTCTCTGAACACCAGTTGCTGAGTGATCTAATGGAGCTGAAATTAGTTGAGTTTCTCTATCTTCTCTAGAGTCTTGACTATCCAATCCTTTAAGTTTCACAGGAAGTAGCTTTATCTTTTTACCAAAAACTAAGTATATTAATGCACTAACAAATATCTGCATCTGTGTCTTAGTTTGTGCCACATTAGGAAGCTAAAAGGTCTTAGCTACTTAAAAGGATCATCATGGAACCAACAAATGTTTCTCTGCTTCACAAAACTGAGATTAAGAGAAATGAACCTGGCAAATAAACTTTAGCCCAAATAACTCATAAAGAGTAACAGAGTTTGTGAAAAAAAAAAAAATGTTAAATCAAATCCAAATTTCAAAAAAGTGGTTGAAAAATCTAAAATCCATACTTATTTGTATAATAATGAAATTTTTTATCTGTCAGAATTCTTGATTGCAAAAAATAAAAGCTCACTATAACTATCATAAGCAAAAACAGAATTTATTGGAATATGCAAAATGAACCAGGGAGAAACCATGGACATGAGATTTGATGAAAAAAAAAAAAAAAAAGCAAGAAACAGAAAGAACCTGGCCAGTGATACACCATCCTAACTTGAGAGCATCACTAATAATGTTTGTGCAAATGAAAACCTCAACATCCCTTTCCTTTTGCTTCACTTGCTTTGGGAGAGTATTGTGTGACCCTGGCCAGGTCATGTTTCTGACCTCTGAGTAAAGTTAATACCAGATCCCCTTGGCCTTGGGATAGCAAATAGAAATCACACACTGTGAAACAATATAGACCAAGGATGCCAGAGCAAAATTAAAATTATATATTTAGAAAGTGTCTATAAATTATTTTCTTACTGATGATTTTTATTCTAGAATGTTTACATATAAAGTCTTTGAAAATTCCTTGAACATTAGTAACATCAATCACCCTTGAGTCAGACTGTGAAGGGCAAGTATTGTTTGTGCCAGTTAAATGTGCACTGTGTCACAAAGTAGATCCTGCAAGCCACACCCTGAAGGCAAATTTAGTCAATACTGGATATAGTGACTAGAATGGGATTGATCTTCACTTTGTTCTCACTTCCAGGCCAGCAAATAAAGAGCCTCTTCTCTGTAATTCTGATAATTCAATCTTTATCTCAGCTCATTTTCAGAGACCAAACTTCTTACTTAAAGTATATGTTAGAATGAATAACAATGAATGAATGAATAACTGAATGAATAAAATATTAGATATAAAAGACGCTAAAGAATACTATGCTAGTGGACTTAATTGTCTCTTTAGAATTAGAGAATTCTAAGCATTGTTTCTTGACCAAATTTTCAAAGACTCTTTCAATGAATGCACCCAACCTAATGTGGTTCTCAAAAATTGGTTCCTAGTCATCTATCTGTATAAACACTTATTCAGTTATCCAAAATATTTCATTAAAGTAAAGGGAATTTATCATTTTTGAAAATTAAAATATATGAGATAACAGAATTGAATTGATAGAAATTCAATATGAGCTAAATTTTTACTTATTTAATTTCCCTCTACTCTGTAAAGTAAAAACTCTGATTTAGAAACTAACATTGGAGAATAAATTTAAAACAAGCTCTTTACATTATCCAGACTCTGTTCTTAGTAGTGTCATTTATCTTTCCTATGACCTAGGTCAAATCACTTAACCTTGCAGTACCGGAAGGTTGCTATAATCTGTTTTCCTGACCAATCTCCTGAGCACACTGTGTAGTACTGATAAATGCTATTTGAAACAAAAATGCAGTAACCTTATTGCAAAGTGCCCTGAAAGAAAACCAGAAGCCTTGACTCCACATAAGTGTTTATGTTTGTGAGACAAATAAAGAAAAAGAACCAAATAACCAAAAACACAGTTTTCACAATTGCAAGGGCACTAGTGAAATAAAATAGTAATAATTTCAAAATAAATGGTATAGAACTTTAAAATATAAAATTTTAGTAAATGTAAAATTGTGTAGTTAAACAACCATTGTCAATATTTTACCAGTGCTTCTGTCGAAATGCACCAGTAGCCTAGACGGTAAAGAATCTGCCTGCAATGTGAGAGACCAAGGTTCAATGCATGGGTTGGGAAGATCCCCTGGAAAAGGAAATGGAAGTGCACTCCAGGATTATTGCCTGGAGAATTTCGTGAATGGAGGAGCCTAACAGGCTACAGTTTGTGGGGTCACAAAGAGTTGGACATGACTGAATGAATCTCTGTCTGTGTCTGTCAAAATTCATTTTTGCTTTGTAATTGCTAAGTTCTAATGACTAGGTATTAATAAGAATCCTAAAATACATTAAAATATATTACTGTATTATTTTGCAAATTACTTGTTTACAGTTAGATTTTATCTAGTGGCTTTTATGCTAAAGTCATTTTTTTTTCACATGTTTGATTGATTTACGGATTATGATAAGCATCCTCAATTTTTCATAGTTTACTTAGAATTAATACTATACAAAATTATGGAAAAATCCATGGGTCCGTTTCTGCCTCCTGAGAAAGCTGTATGCAGGTCAAGAAGCAACAGCTAGATCTGGACATGGAACAACAGACTGGTTCCAAATCAGGAAAGGAATATGTCAAGGCTGTGTATTGTCACCCTGCTTATTTAACCTATATGCAGAGTACATCATGTTAAATGCTGACCTGGATGAAGCACAAGCTGGAATTAAGATTGCCAGGAGAATATCAATAACCTCAGATATGCAGATGACACCACCCTTATGGCAGAAAGTGAAGAAGAACTAAAAAGCCTCTTGATGAAAGTGAAAGAGGAGAGTGGAAAAGTTGGCTTACAACTCAATATTCAGAAAACAAAGATCATGGCATCCAGTCCCATCACTTCATGGCAAATAGATGGAAAAACAATGGAAACAGTGAGAGACTTTATTTTGGGGGGCTCTAAAATCACTGCAGATGGTGACCGCGGCCATGAAATCAAAAGATCCTTGCTCCTTGAAAGAAAAGCAAGACCAACCTAGACAGCATGTTAAAAAGCAGAGACTATTTTGCCAACAAAGGTCCATCTAGTCAAAGCTATGATTTTTCCCAGTGGTCACGTATGGATGTGAGAGTTGGACTATAACGAAAGCTGAGGGCCAAAGAATTGATGCTTTTGAACTGCAGTGTTGGAGAAGACCCTTGATATACCCTTGGACTGCAAGGAGATCAAACCAGTACATCCTAAAGGAAATTAGTTCTGAATATTTATTGGAAGGACTGATGCTGAAGTGGAAACTCCAATACTTTGGCCCCCTGTTGTAAAGAACTGACTCACTGGAAAAGACCCTGATGCTGGGAAAGATTGAAGGAGGAGGGAGGAGAAGGCAAAGACAGCAGCTGAGGTGGTTGGATGGGAGCACCGACTCGATGGATGTGAATCTGAGCATGCTTCTTGAGTGATGATGAATAGAGAAGCCTGGCGTGCTGCGGACCATGGGGTCACAAAGACTTGGTCATGACTGAGTGACTGAACTGAACTGAACTGATTGGTCCATTAACTAAGTCTTATGCTGTACCTGATGCCATAATTATCTTATGTAATATACCACAAGAAATTATCTGTTTTACATATGTCTTTATATTTTAAAGTAATGTTGAGAAAATTTTGTGTTTTATATTTATACAGATAGTTTCCATTTCTGATGATCTGCATTTCTTTCTGCAGACCTGAAATCTTCTGAGAACTCTGGTAGCAACTCTGTAAACACTGGTTTATCTAGGAATGCTCATTTCACCTTATATAAGGATTTTTTTGCTGGATATAGACTTTGGAGTTGACAGTTTTTCTGTCTCCACTTGGAGGTGGTTCCCTTGCCTCCCTAGTTTTTGACAAAATTTTAATGGTGATATAAACTTATAGTCCCCTTATGTGCTATGATATTTTTCTTGTTATCATTATATTTTTGATATTTATTACATTTTCAATATTTCTTTTCTTACTTTGCTTCAATTAAAATTCATTTTCTTTTTTTAATGCAGCAGCTCATAGTTTACATTTGATCATGCTGCTTTGAATTTGCTGAACTTGAGTCTAAAAATTAATAGCTTTCACCAAATTTTGGATGTGTTGGTTATTATTTTTTCAAGTGTTTTTCCTGCTGTATCCTTTTTTTCCTTGTTGTCTGAGACTTCAACTATACATACATTAGACCTTTGTACATTTCCCCAAACATTGCTAAGACAATGCTTCTTTTCATTTAAAAAATAATTTTCTTTTTCTCTTCTTTAGAAGAGTACATTTGCATTCAAGTTCACTGACTCTGCTCTGTTATCACCATGCCAAATAAATCTAATTAATTTTTAATCCATATATATTCTTTAAGTTTGGGAGTTTTCATTTGTTTCTTTGTTGAAGTTTACCTGTAGACATTTTTTGTCTTTTCGATCATTGAAAGCATGTTTCTTTTATGTTGTTCAGCAAGTGATAGCTATCTTAAAAATCCATGATTGCTAATCATAACTTCTGGTCATCTTGGGGTCATTCTCTGTTAATATTTTTCTCTTGATAACCTGTAATAGTTTCCCTTTTATGTTATATTGAATTTTTATTTTATCCTGGATACTGTAAATTGCAGGTGTAGACATTCTAGACTAGCAATATTCTGAGTTTTATGTATGCAGTTACTAAATAGACAATCAAAAGTGTTGAAATCAAACAGCCAACTCTGCTTGTTGGGCAGCAACTGCAAAGTTTTGTTCAGATCATATAAGTTTAGCTAGATTGATGCATGCATATGCTATCATGATAGAGCCCAAGGATTTGGGCAGAATTTGCGCATAGAATTTAGGATTTTCACTGACTTGGAGGTCTTTCCACTAGTGCTCCGGTGGCTGTAGTTGCCTTGAATTCTGATCTTTGGTTCCTCAGCCAACAAAGACAAGGGGAGAGAGCAAGTGAGAGAGCATGTCTGTACGTGTGTTTGAGTTTAAGCCATTGTCCATGGTGGCATCTTGGACACACCTTAGGGTGAAAATCAAGAAAATAGAAATATTGAAACCAAATCAAACTTGTGAAACTAGAAATATTCAAGACAAATCAAACTCATACTAAATGTCACCACCAGAGCCAATTTTTGTTTACTGTTTAGTGACTTCAAATTATCATTTATTTGTATTTTGTCCAGAGTTTATAGCTGCAATCTGCAGGCAAGTTGGATTGGGCAGAATCTGATTATGTTATTTGTATTAATCTCTGTATTAATCTGTATTAATGTTCACTGATAAAATACACTTTTAAACCATTGACAACTTTTTGAATCATGTATTTGTTTCTTGAAACTTTGTAACTTTAGTTGGTTAAAATGTTATCTAATGTCTATTTCTATTTTTTAGTTACCTCAGTTACAAATGTTTCTGTGTATTTATTTACTGACTTAATTTACTCTTCTGAGATCTGTCCTCATCTATTATGAATTTCTTGTTCATGTCTTTAATTTTTTTCAAAACTTTTGAATGACTTCCCTTTATTTTCATTATAATATATATATTCTTTAGAAATACTTTAACTTATTTATACATAACATCCAGTTCAGTCGCGCAGTCGTGTCCGACTCTTTGGGACCCCATGAATCGCAGCACGGCAGGCCTCCCTGTCCATCACCAACTCCCGGAGTTCACTCAGACTCACGTCCATTGAGTCCATGATGCCATCCAGCCATCTCATCCTCGGTCGTCCCTTTCTCCTCCTGCCCCCAATCCCTCCCAGCATCAGGGTCTTTTCCAATGAGTCAACTCTTCGCATGAGGTGGCCAAAGTACTGGAGCTTCAGTTTTAGCATCATTTCTTCCAAAGAAATCCCAGGGTTGATCTCCCTCAGAATGGACTGGTTGGATCTCCTTGCAGTCCAAGGGACTCTCAAGAGTCTTCTCCAACACCACAGTTCAAAAGCATCAATTCTTCAGCACTCAGCCTTCTTCACAGTCTAACTCTCACATCCATACATGACCACAGGAAAAACCATAGCCTTGACTAGACGGACCTTAGTCAGCAAAGTAATGTCTCTGCTTTTGAATATACTATCTAGGTTGGTCATAACTCTTCTTCCAAGGAGTAAGCGTCTTTTAATTTCATGGCTGCAGTCACCATCTGCAGTGATTTTGGAGCCCAAAAAAACAAAGTCTGACACTGTTTCCACTGTTTCCCTATCTATTTCCCATGAAGTGATGGGGCCAGATGCCATGATCTTCGTTTTCTGAATGTTGAGCTTTAAGCCAACTTTTCCACTCTCCTCTTTCACTTTCAACAAGAGGCTTTTTAGCTCCTCCTCACTTTCTGCCATAAGGGTGGTGTCATCTGCATATCTGAGGTGATTGATATTTCTCCCAGCAATCTTGATTCCAGCTTGTGTTTCTTCCAATCCAGCGTTTCTCATGATGTACTCTGCATATAAGTTAAATAAGCAGGGTGACAATATACAGGCTTGACATACTCCTTTTCCTATCTAGAACCAGTCTGTTGTTCCATGCCCGTTCTAACTGTTGCTTCCTGACCTGCATACAGATTTCTCAAGAGGCAGGTCAGGTGGTCTGGTATTCCCATCTCTTTCAGAATTTTCCACAGTTTACTGTGATCCACACAGTCAAAGGCTTTGGCATAGTCAATAAAGCAGAAAGAGATGCTTTTCTGGAACTCTCTTGCTTTTTCCATGATCCAGTGGATGTTGGCAATTTGATCTCTGGTTCCTCTGCCTTTTCTAAAACCAGCTTGAACATCAGGGAGTTCACGGTTCACTTTACATTGTATATTTTGAATATTATAACCTTAAATGCAATTTCTCTTTAATCAGAAATGTCCTCTTTTACATTTTGTTACATTCTCAGAAGTAAATTTAGTTTTCAATTATTAACTATTCCTGGTAAAATTCACAGTTAGTTATTTTCAATCTCCAAAACAAATTCCATTGTGATAATGATTGAAACATTACTCAAATATAAAATTAACTTGAAAGAACTGGAAACCTTATTGTCAAAGACTTTTAATTAGATAAATTTGTGTCTCCTTGGTTATTTAATTCTGCTTGGATTTACATTTTTAAATCTTATGAGAAACATTTCTTATGGAAATCATATATTTCTTTTCTTATGATGAATAAGATTTTTAAATAATGTGTTGAAAGTAGTTATTACCACTTTGCAAGAAGTTTAATACATTTTATATTAACAAATTTAATTAATTTATTGTTATGAAATGTTTCTTGATACTCACTTTATATCTGGCACAGTAAATACTTATGAAATATTTTGTTCCTCATCTTTCTCTCTCAGTTAACCATAGTGGGAATAAATTTGGTATCCTGTTCTTTTAGAAGTAATAAATTGTGGGTAACAGAAATAACTGTCTAGGAAGAAACTTGATCTAATCTAAGCCAGTCAGATACTCTTTAGGGATATAAATTAAGTCATAGAAACTCTGATCAGTTACTTGTGATGGCCCTTGAAGCAGAAAGGTCATGAAGTGTTATACATTACATGGTTTTTGAAGAGTGGATGACATATTCTGGAGAGAAGGGACAGGGAAGAACCAAGACACAGAAATAGATACATAATCTAGGCAGATTTTGCTTCCAATAATTTGGGAATACTCACTAAACTTAATCTCTTAGACCCTCTGGCACACACATAATACATTTTTCTCACTCTCGACTATTAAACAGGTCTTTTTAAATTTCATTTAATTATGCCTAGTTAAAACTGGCTTGACAAAAAATGTATTTATTTCATATAAAGGTTTAAGAACGTTTTATATAATAGTTTAAGAACTCCCAGTGTACTTGGAAACAATCTGAATATTTCCATTTAGAAATATAAAGTACTACATAAACAACTTACAAATTGAATTATGTATTTTTCCAGTTTTACTGAGAAATAATTGACATATATCACTATATGAATTTAAGGCATACACCATGATGGTTTGATTTTCATATGTTTGAAATGATTACTACAATAGGTTCAGCTAAAATTCATCTTTTTGTACAAATATTATAAAAAATAAAGAATAAAAAGTAAAAATTTCTCCTTATGATGAAAATTCTTAGACTTTATTCTTTTAGCAACTTTCCTATATATTATACAGCAGTATTAGCTATAGTCATCATGTTGTACATTACATAACTGCATGCCTGCTAAAATGCTTCAGCTGTGTACAACCATTTGCAACCCTATTGGCTATTGGCCTCCAAACTCCTCTGTCTATGGGATTTTACTGGAGTGGATTTCTGTGACCTCCTCCAGCAGATCTTCCCAATACAGGGACTGAACCCACGTGTCTTACGTCTCCCTCATTGGCAGGCAGGTTCTTTACCACTAGCATCACCTGGCAAGGCCATTACCTCCCTAGCACTTATCTATCTTACAACTGAAAGTTTGTAACTTTTGATCACATTCCTAATATATTATATATAGGGAATCTTCATCTGTTTATAGGTCGATAGACACTTATATTATTCCCAATTCTTGTGAATAATGTTGCTATGAACATGGGTGTGCAGATATATTGTTGAGTTAGTCTTTTGTTTCTTTTGGATGTGTTCCCAGAAGCAGAATTGCTGAATCATATGGTAGTTCTACTTTTACTTTTTTTTGAGGATGCTTCATACTGTTTTCTATAGTGGCTTCAAAATTACACTTTGTTTGGCACTGAAAATCAACATGAAATAAATGGATAACTTAATTTAGAGAAAAGTAGTTATTTAAACATTCTACACAGATTTATAAAAGCTATGCAGAGCTCAAAGATATATATTAAAGACATAAAATAAAATATATTATCTCCTTTAGAGTTGGGAAAATTAAAAGTGTTACAAAATAAAGAAAATCATGATGAAAAAACAATACCTTTGAAAATGTTAAAGAATAAATTGCTATTCTTTGCCACATTCTTTTCTAAGAGTCAAATAGAACAATGAAAGAGATGAACACACATCCTGATTTCTTGTTGTTGTTCAGTTGCTCAGTCCTTTCCAACTCTTGGTGACCCCATGGACTGCAGCACATCAGGCTTCCCTGTCCTTCACCATCTCCCAGAGTTTGCTCAAACTCACATCCATCAAATTGGTGATGCCATCCAACCATTTCACCCTCTGTTGCCCCCTTCTCCTTCTGCCCTCAATCTTTTCCAGCATCAGGATCTTTTCCAATGAGTCAGATCTTGGCATCAAAAAAAGATAAATACAGATCCTGATTACCTGAGTTTTGCTATTAATATTTAGAAAGGGGATGGATATAGAAAAAATTCCAATGTTATGAGTGCTTAGTAAGGAGAAACTGAAGGTTCCATGGAGGCATATAATGTATGACACTGTAGTATAATAATACATAATCTAAAAAATAGGTATACAGGAAAATATTTAATTTACATTTGTTTCTTGTTGTCAGATATCAATTTGTGTTTTTAATGTTTTATAATCCACACTACATAGCAGTGCAATAAAACACATGAACATGCGTGCGTGCTAAGTCACTTTAGTCGTGTCTGACTCTTTGTGACCCCATGAACCGTAGCCCACCTGGCTTCTCCATCCATGGGATTCCCCGGAAAGAACACTGGAGTGGGTTGCCATTTCCTTCTCCAAAACATGTGAACAGCATATAGTTAAATATGCATACAATTGAAAGATGTTTGCTTGGATCAGTTATAGTGCCATAAAAATTCTACATATTTTTTGGGGGAGGGGGAAACACAGTGGTCATATATGGATGTGAGAGTTGGACTGTGAAGAAAGCTGAGCTCTGAAGAATTGATGCTTTTGAACTGTGGTGTTGGAGAAGACTCTTGAGAGTCCCTTGGACTGCAAGGAGATCCAACCAGTCCATTCTGAAGGAGATCAACTCTGGGATTTCTTTGGAAGGAATGATGCTAAAACTGAAGCTCCAGTACTTTGGCCACCTCATGCGAAGAGTTGACTCATTGGAAAAGACCCTGATGCTGCGAGGGATTGGGGGCAGGAGAGAAGGGGACGACAGGGGATGAGAAGGCTGGATGGCATCATTGACTTGAGGGACATGAGTCTGAGTGAACTCCGGGAGTCGGTGATGGACAGGGAGGCCTGGCGTGCTGTGATTCACGGGGTCGCAAAGAGTTGGACATGACTGAGCTGAACAGAACTGAACTGAAAAACACAATATATTCATGACATACAGCAATTAGCATTTAGTTTATTCATGAGTTTTTGGCACATATATATGGGTCTACTCATCTAAGCTGGATTCAGCAAAGCTCAAAGTGTCTGTGGTTACCTGAAGGTCAACTAGGCAGCTTAGCTGACCTTAGCTGGTTTCTCTATACTTCTCAGTGTTGAGTTGGTAGCTGGGGCTGATGTGGCTCATGTTTGTTTCTCACTCTCTCCAGTAGCTCACCTTTGGCATCTCCCATAGTGAAGATAAAAGATAAAAAAAAGACATGAGCATTTTGCAAGGCCTGTTGAAGACTACATTCAACACTGCTACTGCTGCTAAGTCATTTCAGTCGTGTCCGACTCTGTGTAACCCCATAGATGGCAGTCCATCAGGCTCTCCCATTCCTTGGATTCTCCAGGCAAGGACACTGGAGTGGGTGCCATTTCCTTCTCCAATGCATGAAAGTGAAAAGTGAAAGTGAAGTCGCTCAGTCATTCCCGACTCTTAGTGACCCCATGGACTGCAGCCTACCAGGTTCCTCCATCCATGGGATTTTCCAGGCAAGAATACTGGAGTGGGGTGCCATTGCCTTCTCCACATTCAACACTAGCACAGTGTTATTCTAGTGCTATTGGCCCAAGTGAGTACTAAGGAAATAGACTTACTAAGGAAATAAACTTATTAAGGAAATAGACTACCTATTGATTAAAGGTAGTATGACTGCAAATTCATACTAGAATGGAAGCAGTTTTGGCACTTTATCATAATGATCAAATGTTTCTTTTTCTGGCATAATGGAAATTTATCTAAAATTAAATTTGGAGGCTGTCAGGTGGAAGAAATTATAGGGAGGACTGTGTGGTTATATGTAGAGGAGAAAATATGTTCAGTTCAACTGATGTAAAGAGACAGTGAAGAATAAAAGGTCTGTTTTCCATAACTACAAAAAGACTTATAAGAAAAATTTGAAAAGCAAAGAGAAAGCTGAAAAAGAGAAAATGTCTGCAAAAATCTATGAAAATATTACTTTCTTGAAAATTCAAAAACACAGCTTAAAATTGAGCAAAAGAAACAAAAAACAACAGAAAGTACATAACTAATGTGAAAAAATTGTGAAGATTTTCAAAAACATTTTTGGCATATAAACTTAGCAAAGATGTTCATAATGATGATGATAAGTCAGTACCACAGTGCTTCTGTGAAATATTCTTCTTAGAAGCTTCATATTACATAGTTTCTGATGTGGAACTTTGAAAATCAATTGTTAATTGTCATAAAAGATGATATATTTGACTTAATAATTAACTGTATTACTATCTATGCCCAAATAGATGTTCAATAGAATAATTATGAATTAAGGAGAGGAATGTAGAAAGAGAAAAGGGTGAATATTCATCTCTTGGTATCAGAATTCTTGCCAGATTTGCCTCATTTCTACCAGATTTAGCTTTGTTAAGATTCTTAAAACATCAAAAATTTGTATCTGCTTTTACACAGGACTTCACCTTTATCCTGTAAATAATGAGAGGCTGCATATGGCCATCCTATTTATAATCATCTAGGGAATGTATCTACATATTTTCTGTCATGACTGTTCTATCAATTATTATTTTTAGGACACCACTCCAGTGAAAAATTTTGTTTAAGAAAAACCCTAATACAAATAATTTCATATTCTTATATTATTGTTGTTGTTCATTTGTTAACTTTTGTGTCCAACTCTTTGTTACTGCCATGTACTGCAGCACACCAGGGTCCTCTGCTTTTCACTCTCTCCTGAAATTTTCTCAAATTCATGTCCATTGAGTCAATGATGCTAACTCACCATCTCTTCCTTCACCACTCTCTTCTCCATTTGCCTTCAATCTTTCCCAGCATCAAGGTCTTTTACAATGAGTTGACTTTCCACATCAGGTGGGCAGAGTACTGGAGCTTGAGCTTCAGCCAGTCTTTCCAATGAATATTCACAGTTTATTTCCTTTAGGATTTACCTAATTCAAACAATGAAAATTATAAACAGATATTTACAGAGGAAATGTCAGTAGATATAAAGTTATCTATACAATAAGGACGGAGAAGGCAATGGCAACCCACTCCAGTACTCTTGCCTGGAAAATCCCATGGATGGAGGAGCCTGGTGGGCTGCAGTCCATGGGGTCGCTAAGAGTCAGACACGACTGAGCGACTTCAGTTTCACTTTTCACTGTCATGCATTGGAGAAGGAAATGGCAACCCACTCCAGTGTTCTTGCCTGGAGAATCCCAGGGACGGGGGAGCCTGGTGGGCTGCCGTCTATGGGGTCGCACAGAGTCGGACACGACTGAAGCGACTTAGCAGCAGCAGCAGCATACAATAAGGAAATTCATATTTTAATGGCAATTATAAATAATCAAAGATTAAAATCGGATTCTCTCACTAAGGTTTAACAATGACTTGCATTGTTTTCCTACCATGTTGCCATCATTGGTGATATCCATCTCGAAACTCAAAAGTGTCATCCTTACTGAAGGACCGTGAGCTCTCTGTGACAGAAACTAGTCTGAGTGTTGTAGGGAGGAGAACTGTAGCAATTTTCCTTAGATCTTTGTATAAGTTATGGTGCAAAAAATTATTTTCAGATATCATGGCTTTTGATAGAAACAGTGAACATAGAGAAGCCTTACTTCCACCAGGCCCCTGTGAACCATCTGGCATCAATAACATTCTGCCCTTTAACTCTGAAGATCCAGAAGGAGCACAATCAACATTTGAAATTGTTAGGGCTAAACCTCTAAAAAAACATTGCCAGAGTATATTTCATAGAAATTGTATATAGTTTTAAAACATTGAAAAACAGAGCAGCACTTGCTTTTCTTCCCTCTGTGCTAGTGAAAGAGTGATTTCTTTGTCATCATTTCCATAAACAAATTTTCAGAAGCTTAATTTCACCATTTAAAACCTTTTCTTATTTTGAGATTTCGAATATAAATATTACTATACTGAACAAAAGTGGTTTCTGGTAGAATAATTCTCACTCTTCTAATTACTGGCATTCTCTTCTAGTCTTCTTTCCCTAGAACTAAAGAATTCATCTGATTTCAGAGTTTTTCCCCCACATTGAAGTGAACCATACTTCCATAGAGAACTAGTGTGTAGCCAGCATGTCACCTCAGTGTTCAACCTTCCAGCACTGCAGCCACAGCCTTTGAATCCAAAAGTTGTTATTAAAAGGCAGGAATTGCCATTAGCCCTGTGACCAGGCATCAACTTTGACTTCCCTCCTACAGTTTATTTGATACTTATTTGAGATTTATCAAAATTTTCCTTTTTGTACTTCACATAACATCTCACAACTTTTTTGCTCTCTGTAGGGTAAGAGTTAATAACAGAAATTTCCTTTAATGTGCAATCTTCTGCCATGCATTTGGGGGAAAATATTTCAGTTTTGAACAATTGCTTTATCCTAATTCTTTTGTTTTTAACACTGATTAAGGCCCCCATTTTATTTTTAATCTCCTTTGAAAGTTCTGTCAGATTCTAAGGAGAAAAGGAAGGGGTTAAAGTTTGCTCTTTCTTGTATTGCTATTCTTGATCTGAAACAAATTGACAGATATTTCCCTGGCAAAGATGGGTTGATTCCAGATCAGTAGAGAATGGCAACATGGGGTCTACAACCAAGGCAAACCCTGTGCAAGTCCCTGCAAGGCAAAGGAAGGAGAATTCTTTTCTAGAGAGAAAAAGGAGTTCAGAGGGCTGGAGTAAACAGTCCATGGTTTTTCACTTGCTGAGTTCTTGCCAAGAAAGAAATGAAGTCTTTCTTCTTCCTATGAGGCTCTGCTATCAGAGGGGGACATGGGGGTTCCTCCTTGTGGTCCCACAATTCTATTTGATTAGTTTCTCTTTATTAATTTTTTTTTACTATACCACTGGAAATCTGCCAAATTCATAAACTCAATCATAAATGCCTAAATAAAAGATATAGATCACCTTTAGCTTTGAACCATTAAAGATTTGTTTGAGACAATTATCTTTCTAGTTATGAAGCTTAAGATAATTTTCTTTGGAAGAAATAAAGCTAACCCTAGGGGTGGAGGGAGGGAAATCACACTCAAGTGAGATACTGAAGTAAACATAATTCTTATGATGATTAGGTTCTAATTTGTTGTTGTTTAACTAAATAAGTGATATTGATGGTTATGTAGGCTGACATTCCTCACGATGTGTTTGGGTGAACCAAGTATGGAGTGGTTTTCCTGACCTCCTACATCCCAAGAGTATAGGAACAAAGGTTTTGATGGGGGAGCCAAGCTGCCAACTAGTTACTACAATGAATTGACAAGTTCCATAGGCAAAATTATCAGTGTTTAGTGGGAAGAAGAAAAACTTGACATGCGATTCTCTGCCTTTCAGCAGGAACCACTATGTGATATCACTTCTGTCTGGCAGGAGAGGTCTAATGGGCCAGCCCCTCTCAATAATTCTGTGGGTCCCTCAGGAAGGGCTGGGTGTTGGGCTGCGGGAGTCGTTAGGGTTGAGCAACATCCCGGGGGAAAAGGTGAGAGAAGGTGGTAGAAGCTTGCCTAGGGGTGGAAGAGGCTTATTCATGCACTTCCCTGCCTGAGGAAGATGAGATATTGAGTGCCAAACTTAATTTATGGTCACTGGGGGAGGCCAGCGGACCTCTGGGATGAGCTACACAATTTGACTGGGGCGATAGTACCTTCCCAGGGGTCTGAACATCAGGTAGAGCAAGACATGGCTCTGACTTCCTCCACAGACCCAGTGAGGCCTGGGTTGGGATGCAGGAACTAGCCTCCTGCTCTATAATGCTGCACTGGGTGGGCCACAAAGGGAAGGTGCTCCAGGCAGTGGGAACCTCAAAAGCATGGGGATGGGAATGTCCAGGGAATGAGCTATAGTCCTGAGAGCTCTGGAACAAGCAACAGGAGAGGATGAAGTCAAAGAAGGGGCAGGCTTGTGGGGGAGGCAAATGTGTGGCTTTGTGGATCACCAGGTGATCAGGAGTCGCAGGTGGAGTATGAACTAGAGAGTGTCAGAAGGCTGGAGTTAAACCAGGGTCTGAAGATGTGTTTAGGGATGACCATTGAGAAGAAGGGGCAGTTCTGGGTCACCCAACATGCATTTGGGCAAAATGAGAATAGAATGGCCAGAATTACTAGTAAGCCAGCCAGCCTGCCCCAGACCAGGGGAGGAAGGATGCAGAGGAACTCTCAGACTCACAGATTAAGGATTTCAAATGCAGCATCCTTTTGGATATGCACCATTACAATCTTCATGTTTTGCTCTCACTGTAGGGCTCTGACTTACATGAGTTTTAGTTAGCACAGTAGCACAGTTATTTAAATAACACTGTTTCTTAATAGTTCATCTTAAATTACTTGGCTATATCAACTGTAAACAAACTTGCTGCTAGCTCCTCCTTCCAAAACACTATATAAATGACAGAGGCAGATATAATCAGTGATCAATCTCATCACTTCCTTCAGAGTCTGTCAGGATTGGTCTCTCCATCTGTAATTCAATTCACATAAAAGCAGAAAAGCATGAGTTCTATTGCAATCTTGTCTCCCATTGATACATCCAAGTGTTATTTTACAAAAATAGAGGTAATAGGCCAATAAATATGAAAGTGGAGAAAAGAAAAAATGGTAACAGTGGGAGTAAAGCTGGATGTGATTAGGATGGTTGATCATGGAAATATTGATGCCGCTTTCTTCGGGAGACTCAAGATATGTAGTGAGAGGTACACAGTGGAGGCAATTTACAAGCATAATTGAGGAAGTTGGTAATGAAAAATTAGGAGCCTTAAATTAACATATATGCACTGCTATACATAAAATAGGTAAACAACAAGGACCTACTGTATGGCACAGGGAACTATGCTCAATATTTTTTAATAACCTTAGGAGAAAGAAATCTGAAAAAAAATGTATATATATACACACACATACATACATATATATATATAGATCTATACATAAATCACTTTGCTGTACATCTGAAACTAATACAACATTGTAAATCAACTGTACTGCAATGTATTTTTAAAAATGAAATGTCCCAGAGGAAGTAATATTGGAATATAAATTTCATGTTAATAAAACTTTCAGAGGTACTTCATAACACTGAAAATACAGAGAATAAAATTTTGAAAGCTGACTCAAACTTAGAAGGAAACTTACAATTCACCAAGGCATAGAAAAATTATTTTGTGTTATAAAAGGAGCTAGAGAAATAAGCACTATTCAAACTACTTCTCATGAGTTTTATTTAAACAAAGAATATAAAGCACTTTGTCAATGTTCCAATAATTTTAATACAGTATATAATAGGTAAATATTAATTTTACTATTTCTTCATTCACTTATAAATATGTAACTAACAAAAAGATAACAATATTTTGACAAAAGTTTTAAAAAGTTTAATATTTTGACAAAAGGTTATCAACAATCATAATTTTTCTCATTGAATTTTAAGATAGCTCTGTTTGGTTTTAGCTCACACCATAAATTTTACAGTCCAAAGCGAGGACTGCCTGTATGTTAAATGACATGAGAAAAACTACTTGCTATTCAATTCAATTAAGCAACTCAGAAATGAAGTAAAACAAAAGACAAAAACAGAGCTTCATCTATATTTACTATTATTCATCATGGTGTTCATAGTTTTTTTTCCGTTTCTCTCCACATTGCTTTTTTTTTTTTCCTGAGAAAAGCAGACCCACTTCTAATTTCTGCTCATATTATGTCAGATTACCAAGAAAGCTCAGACATGCCATATTTTTTTATTTGCTCTTCAGACTATTTCCCCCACTTCACTCGAACAGTAATAATAACCTCATTTTCTCTATGACCTTTCTGAAGTGGTCTTCCTCCCTGTCAAATAATTTGCTACTGAGTTCTCCTTCTTCAGGAATGATTTTCTATCGTATTATAGCATGCTGTTTAATAAGTCAGATATTAAGGCATATTCTTAGGGTCTTATTCTTATTTTCATTCATTTGTGTTCCCCTAGTATGCCATGCAGTGATGATTCTAATAATGTCTAATTCTATAATTCAGTATATTATGTCTTTATTATAGAAAATATTTTAATTTGGCCTATTTTTACACTGCAAATAAAAAACTTCTTTTAAACTTTTTTGGAACATAAGAGCTTCCCAGGTGGCTCAGTGGTGAAAGAATCCACTGAGTGGTAAAAGAATCTTCTGCCAAGCAGGAGATTAGGGTTGGATGCCTGGGTCAGGAAGATCTCCTGGGAAAGGAGATGGCAACCCATTCCAGTATTTGTGCAAGGGAAATCCCATGGACAAAGGAGCCTAGCAGGCTACAGACCACAGGGTCCCAAAGAGTCAGACACAACTTAGTGACTAAAACAATAACAACAACAACTGAATCACCTGTTTATTGAGATGCAACATTCTATCACCGATACTTGTATAGATCGTTTTCATATTGTGAATGACAGAAAAAGCAGTGACTTACATATGCATTGACATTTTTGGGAGGAAATGTCAGGAAAACCAGATTGAAGAAACTGACTTATTTGAGAGACACATATGAATAAATGAATTAGTAAATTTATACTTATTAAAATCTACTGATTTCATAATTGCTTGAGATTTCACATACATAATATGCTGCATAATAATTGGTAAATGATTTAAATTTACTCTGTCATTTGAATACATAGTTTGCACATTTGCATGCAAAAAATTCTAATTTATATTTTGAGTGTTAACCACGCCTTATTCATAAAGTAACTTTCCCCCAAATGCATTTGTATCTTTTATTTGTATTATTTATTAAGGAGTCACAAGCAATTTATGACAAAGTGAAAATATATAGTTAAGTATTAAATATGGCTATGAGTTTCTGAGTATATGGTAGTTTGATTTTATATTTAGAGGTAAAACAAAAGGGATATTTTTAAACAGTAAAGTAAAAAGAAAGCAAATATTTTACTGATTAAATGAAATTCTTCAGTGAATGAATGCTTCCTAAAACGTGAAGGACATTTCAAAGAAAATATATAGGGTGTTAAGTTTAAAGTTGAAAAACAAAAATTTTCTAAACTGACTCAAGTGTCATTTTAAGCTTATGAATTATTTATTTCATTGTTCTCCAAGATTATAAGTATATTGCAAATGTCACTCCTGATGCCAAGACCAGTATTCTAATCAGATACTTATTGAAGAGTATGCAATGTGAGACAATATACCAGAATAATTGAGATTGTGATAGAATTTTACCAAAATATGCTTAGATCAATTTCCTGTGACATCTGTAACAAATCACAGAAATATGATTAAATCAACATAAATGTATCATAATTCTAGAAGTCAAAAGTACAAAATTAGTTTGGATCAAAATTAATTTTATTCAGTACTGTGCTACTTGTGCAGGCTCTAGAGAATTTATTTTCTGCTTCTTCCATCTGCTGGCATTCTTTGGCTTGTGGTCACATTACTACAGTCTCTCTCTCCATGGATACATCACTTTATCCTCTTCTGTCTATAATTTCCTTCTGCCTTTTAAGGACATCGTGATTACATTCAGTGCACACCATGATGTTAATGGAAGATGGCCTCCCCATTTTGCTACTTGTAATTTATGACATATGCATAAAATCACATTTGCCACATGAAGTATCATTAACAGGTTCCAAGGATTAAACTGTGACTATCTTCAAGGGGATCATTATTCAGCCCACCACAGCACTAAACAGCATTTTTCACAATAGTAAATGAGCTGACCCAATACTTTGCATTGAAATAATGTGAATCAATATTGAAAAAAATTGCTTTGATACCCTGTGAACTGGCAGATGGATCAGACATCTTTTAAAGAATTATAATTGATTATTCATTAATGTCTAAAGATAGCTTATGACTTTTTCATTCTGGTTAGAAAATCGTTTAAAAATCTTTATCAAAACTCTGTTATCACTGTAACTTCTATTATCATTGAGTAAAATGAATTGGCTTAATCACCTTTGCACATTTCACTGGGTTTAAAATAATGAGTGAATATAGACAAGTGAAGTGGTTATTTTCAAATGTCAATAGGTACATTTTGAGAGGCATGCAATTGATATAGATATATGATATTCTATGCTTACTGAAATAATATTATATTCCTCCTCTTCTTGTAAGAAATGGAACCACTTCTCCATTCTCTGTTTTTATTTACAACGGGGTCAGATACTTTACATGCTGTTTTCTTTCCTAGTATTTCTATTGTTATTCAGAGGTTGTCATCTATAAAATATTTGAATATTTGCTTTTAGATATTTACATACTTGACTCAAAATAATTATTTTCATATACATGATTTCCATCTACATTATTGCTTTCCTTCTGGTTGGGCTGCCAGTGCTCATAATCTAAGGCATATTAACAGAAACAGGGAAGAGACTCAGGTGCCCTATGGTTTAGAAAATCACAGCAAACCACTCTTTTAGCTCCATTCTGCCTTTAGAGTGCCAGTCGCTGTGTGTCTATTGTCGCCAACATTGAAACACCTCCAGTAATTGTCTTCTAAGAATAACTTTCATTCAGTCTCTTAGTAGACTGGAGACCTGGCTCGACTTGGTTAAAGGAAGATCTTTGAGGCTACAAAAATACACAGTACACTATTTTCAGAGTTCCTAGTTTTTGTCTTAATCACCATCTTTCTTGATGCATGGCACTTACAAGTCTTGAGACATTAAGAACCTCAAAATGAAAGTGAAATTTGTTAGTCACTCAGTCATGTCTGACTCTGCGACCCCATGGACTATAGCCCCCTAGGGTACTCTATCCGTGGAATTCTCCAGGCATGAGTACTATAATGAGTAGCCATTCCTTTCTGCAGGGCATCTTCCCAACCCCGGGATTGAACCCAGATCTCCTGAATTGCAAGCAGATTCTTTTCAGTCATCCACAGGGGATGCCAAAGAATCTCAAGGGTAAGGTCAATTATTTTCCTCAACAGTGTCTCCCGAAGTAAGCACTTAGTTTATAGTTTACCTCTAGTATGTAAGCTGTCCTCTTGTTCATCTATAAGTAAAGTCACTCAGTCGTGTCCGACTCTTTGTGACCCCATGGACTGCAGCCCACCAGGCTCCTCAGTCCATGAGATTCTCCAAGCAAGAATACTGGAGTGGGTTGCCATTTCCTTCTCCAGGGGATCTTCCCGACCCAGGGATCGAACCCAGGTCTCCCGCATTGGAGGCAGACGCTTTAACCTCTGAGCCACCAGGGAAGAGTTCATCTATATGTTTCCTTAAAAGTTTTCTTTGGGAAAATGTGATCTGTTACCCTATTCTCTTGTCCATACGCTCAGTCTTTCAGTTGTTTCCAACTCTTTGCAAACCCATGGACTGTAGCCCACCAGGCTTCTCTGTCCATGGATTTTTCAGGTCAAGAATACTGCAGTGGGTTGCCATTTCCTCCTCCAGGGGATCTTTCCCACCTAGGGACGGAACCTGCATTTCTTGTGTCTCCTGCATTGCAGGCAGATTCTTTACCATTCTGCCACCTGTCTAGACAAACTTAGATCAGTTTATTTTATTTTATCTTTTTTTTTTCTGCCAACTAATTGATGATTCCAGAAGAAAAGGAGATTTACTACACTGTGTTTAACCAGAATTTAGCTAATACTTTTTCTTCCCTTTTTTGCAAATATTTTATTTGATTCTTAATTGTGTCTCCATATCATATGGAGGTGTCTGGGAGAAGTAATTTAGGTATTACTCAACCTTGCCAAACAGAAGGATGCAGAATAAAGCTCAGAGAAATTTCAAAGTATTCAAACAAAAGCACACTTGACTTTCAAATCAACTGTAAGTCATTACATTAATACAGTAAGGAAGAGAGATATTAAATAGTCTGGGAATTCAAGGACTTTTGAACCACTGTTGAAGTTATTCAGTAATGAGCAACAACACCTATTGTGTGAGGCAAATTGTGTGTTTCTGTGTCTGTGTGCAGGTGCATGGAGTGCATGGGAGTAGCATGTTTATTCATTCTTTAATGAAGAAATAAGAGAGGACTTTCAGACATACCAGACTTTAATCAAATTGCCTTTCTCATGTAATTGCTTTGATTAATTATAGGACTAAACACTATCGACTTCTATAAACATTTGATCTTATGATGTCACCATCTTTATGTCTAGTCTTAGACGGTTAAGGACAAGAAGAACATATATATTGTCATTTGAATTCTATTTTCATTTAATGAATTCTCTTTCTTTCACATAGTTGTTTTTTATTTTCTAAATGCAAAGCTTTATTGGAGAGTAGATGATGTATAGAAACAATATTTAAATTTTTTTATTGATGTATAGTTAATTATATTAGTTTCAGGAATACAACATAGTTTTTCAAAAATTTTATAGACCACCTCATGTGAAGAGTTGACTCATTGGAAAAGACCCTGATGCTGGGAGGAACTGGGGGCAGGAGGAGAAAGGGATGACCGAGGATGAGATGGCTGGATGGCATCACGGACTCGATGGATGTGAGTCTGAGTGAACTCCGAGAGTTGGTGATGGACAGGGAGGCCTGATGTGCTGCAATTCATGGGGTCGCAGAGTCAGACATGACTGAGTGACTGAACTGAACTGAACTGAACAATCCATTTAACAGTATTATAAAATATTGGCTATATTCCTTATGCTGTAAAATATATCCTTTAGCTTATTTATTTTATACATAGCAGTTAGTATACCTCTTGATCTCCTACATGCATTTTATCTCTCCCTCTCTCCCTTGACCCACTGATAATCAGAGTCTTATGTCTTAAGTCTTTTTCTGTTTTGTAATATTTATTCATTTTTAAAATTTTTTTAGATTCTATGTATCAATGATAACATACAGTATTTGTCTTTCTTTCTCTGGCTCATTTCATAAAGCATAATGTATTTTTCCAAAGAAGACATACAGATGGCCAGGAGTTACTTAAATGGATGCTCAATACCACTAATCATCAGAAAGGCAAATTAAAGCTCCAGTGATATATCACTTCACACTTGTCAGGTTGGCTATCATCAAAAAGACCATAAATAACAAATGATGGTGAAAATGTGGAGAAAAGAGAATAACTGTACTCTGTTGCTGGATACATAAACTGGGGCAACCACTGTGGAAAACAGCATAGTGGTGGTGAAGTCGCTCAGTCGTGTCCGACTCTTTGCGACCCCATGGACTGTAACCTACTAGGCTTCTCAGTCCATGGGATTCTCCAGGCAAGAATACTGGAGTGGATTGCCATTTCCTTCTCCAGAGGATCTTCCCAACCCAGGGATCGAACCCGGGTCTCCCGCATTGGAGGCAGACGCTTTAACCTCTGAGCCACCAGGGAACAGTATAGAGCTTCTTCAAAACAATAAAAATTTAGCCACCATTTAACCCAGCCAAGATATGACACTGTTTGAAAGATGAATGGATAGAGATATGTGATATGTATATACAATGAAATACTATTCTGCCATAAAAAAGAATGAAATTTTGCCATTGGCAGCAACATGAACAGATCTTTCAAATTGCTTTAAAGTCATTTTACTACTGAAAAGTTTTCCTTGACATGAATGTTTAGTCAAATATTTGATGAATTTGATATTTTCAAACATTGTCTTCTATTACATCTTTAACATCATAACAATGAGAATTTGTATAGCCTATGTATTCAGTAAATTTCTACCATCAATTTTGAGCATATTTCTCATCAATATCTCATCCTTTTCTTTTAATTTAATTCTTTATTATTTTTATTTATTATGAATGAGTGTAAAGCAGGGATTGTTTCACACTTTTCAAAGCTTAAGCATTTGTCAGATGTATGTCAATTACTACTTCTCTATGTGGTAATATTAGTATTTTTATGAAAAAACTATTACCAACCAAATAGTTGTTGTATAATCTACCTTGACTTTAATATCTTAAAGAATGTTGAATGTTGTAGACTCTGGCAATTTCACAGAAATTTTAATGAAATCTATTTGCTGAACATTTTTAGAACATGGTAAGAGTATTACTTTAAATATTTCTCTTCTTATTCATATTCTTGTTTTCCTTTCCCCTTTCTTCTCTTATTGTTTAACCTATCATCTCTTAAAATAGTCTTTTATAGTTCCCAGTTTAGGGAGTGCCCAATAGTGCTTTCTCCTATTAATATATTTTATATTCCACTTCTTAAAATCTCTTAACTAAATATTTTTTCTAACTCTGAGATTTATATATCACTCTACTAAACAAAAGCACAGGAGATAATCTTATTCTAATAGCATATGTTTTCCCAGTTTTGTCGTTGAGGTTATAAGTAAATTGAAATGTGAGGTGTTTACTCTGGAATGACTTTTATACATCTAAAATATTATAATAAATGACTTCCTTAAATGAAAAATTGCATCATATGGTCACCAAGAAAAAGCTAGAGATAATATGCTTCACTGCTTTCTTTTAACATTGGGGAAATAGACCTAGAGAATTCAACTATGCTACTTAAAGTCATCATAAGACTAGTAACCAAATTTTCTAGCTCTGAAATTGAGTGTGTTGTTTTTCCCCAAATGATGCAACTGAATCATTGGGTTATTGAAAGCTTACATTTTTTATCATCAGGAAAACTCAATCACCATTGTTAATATATAATTTAAAAAATATTTTCTTAAAAAAAAATCTATCCAGAGATTGGCAGATTGAATTATTCTAACTTTAGAAAATTACAAGTTGAACATGCACTGACGTTTCTATACCTAGGACATTCATTTATAAATTTCAAACTGGAACCACCTGCTTTAAGTTCCAAACTGCCAAGGTAAATTACATGTTCAAATGCTTAAGGGGGTATATAAACTATATTACAGTTGAAGGTTGGTAGAAATCTATTTGCCTGCATACAGGAAAAGAATCTTATAGTAAAATGTGCTTTCCTTACTAATTATTAAAATTTTAGAAAAGCTGGTTTTAGAAAACAGATAAATAAATTTATCTTCTACCTAATTTGTGAAATTATATGTAACAAGAGGGAAAATATTAATCTCTTCTAAGAAATTCTAGTATTCAACAAAAATATGAATAGATTTAATCCATTTGAAATAATCTTATTTTGGTTTCATACTTTGTGTTTAAAGCAGCAACTTTATGCTATCAAAATTTGGTACTGTTATAAGATTAATTTTTAATTTTACATTTTGTGTTTATAATCATTTTTAGCAGTCAAATTTAACTTCTATTTTTAAATAATATATAATTCAAGTCCAAATCTATTAGTATACTAGTTGCAATAAGATATGTTTTAAAAGGAGCATAAATTAACTTTGGTAGAATTAATTTAATAGTAATATTATATTTTTCTCTTAAAAACACTGGAACTTTCACATTTACAGGAAAAAATTAAAATACTACTTCTAAAATGTCATAGACATGTATTTACCTCCAGGCACCCAGTGCAGCAAAATGAATCTATTTCCATTTGTTCTGTGACCAAGGAAAGGAGTCAACCAACCACAGAGAACATGTTTTGGAAGAATTTGATTTGTGGGCTCTTTCAGATTGATAATGGATATGAGGTTTATTCAATTCCATCTCAAGTTTTGTTGGGAAACAATACCAAACACATCTATGTTGTGACCGGAATGCAAATTTATGTGTTGTCACTTATATTTATAATAGCCTAACAACTTGTTTTACAGATGCACAGAAGACTTAAATGTCATGTTCTTTTTTAAAAAAAGATTTATGAGTTATTAAATTACCGCCTGTGAATTGTTTACAATAGTAATTTGATTAAGTTGAAGAATAGATAAAACATGTTAATATGAGGTTGATGTTTGACATAGTTTATTTTAGCCTGAATTATCTCAGTTCTGCCCATCACCATAATACACATTTCTCATCTTCCCATATGAGTCAAGAATCATGAAGTCAGTGCTTATGAAAATGTTGTATGTAAATCATTTTAATTACTTGCAGATAAATTTATTACTATGGAACACAAAGTACTTGAAAGTTTATAGAATGTGAACAATAGAAATGTTCATTAAAAAACCCTTTTAACATATATCACACACAAATTTATATTAGAAAGAACAATCTGTTATCTTTCTAATGTATACAAAAGTGTTTTGTTATGTGAATATCTTATTATATTTGTTATTTTATATTCAATATGAACTCTTAAAAAGAGTGCTATCCTATTTTAGTTTTCAAGCTATGAATAATTTTATTCATTCAATTATTATTAATTAATCACTATATTGTGTGAGTGTATATGAGGAGAGGAAGACTGCAAGAGAAAGAGTATAAGATTTTATTGGTAATGAATAGCCCTCAGAATGATTTATTTCACTTTTATGCAAGTTTGAGAATCACAAATGTGTCACAAGTTGAGATTTTTTTAATTAAAAATAATGCTTATAAGCTGACAAAAAACTATTCCACCTATCATCTCCGCTCTTTTTCTTTTTGATTAACAAGAGTTCAAAAAAAAAAAAGGGAACATTGTGGTGGGCAGGGCAGGGGTGAATTGCATTCTGATACATATGACTCTAAGAATGAAACATTATTAATAGTTCTAAAAATTAAAATAAATATGAAAATGGTGCATTAAACATTGTCAATTTTGATGGACTACCTAAAACATCAAATATCGGTTTTTATGGAATACCTCATTGCAGAACTTCAGAAAAATTGACAATAAGGTGTAAAAGTGGGTTCCTATGAGATTTCTTATACAATATCATTATGAATAATTCTTACTCAAAAAGGCAGTTGTTACCGTATGCTGAACAGTATGTGCTTTAAAGTGTTGATTTGTCATAAGAAACACAATTGACTAAATTACTAACAGAAAAAATAGAATTAAAGAAAATTACACATATCTCTTGTTAGAAACTACAAAACATTATTAAGTATGCATTTGCAGAAAAACAAAAGCAAACTTTAGCACAAGTATTTCAAAATTTGAAATGTAAACTAGACACAAAATATAATCTCCCACATATAACAGTATAAATTTTGTATTCTAAAATAATAAAAAAATATATTTTCAAGCAACATTCAGTTCAGTTGAGTTCAGTCTCTCAGTCATGTCTGACTCTTTGCAACGCCATAGACTGCAGCATGCCAGGCCTCCCATTCCATCACCAACTCCCAGGGTTCATTCAAACTCATGTCCATTGAGTCAGTGAGGCCATCCAACCATCTCATCTTTTGTCATCCCCTTCTCCTCCTGCCTTCAATCTTTCCCAGCATCAGAGTCTTTTCCAATGAGTCAGTTCTTTGCATCAGGTGGCCAAAGTTTTGGAGTTTCAGCTTCAGCATGAGTCCTTCCAATGAATAGTCAGGACTGATTTCCTTTAGAATGGACTAGTTGGATCTCCTTGCTGTCCAAGGGATTCTCAAGAGTCTTCTCCAACACCACAGTTCAAAGGCATCAATTCTTTGGTGCTCAGCTTTCTTTATAGTCCAACTCTCACATCAATACATAACTACTGGAAAAACCATAATTTGACTAGATGGACATTTGTTGGCAAAGTAGTCTCTGCTTTTTAATATGCTGTCTAGGTTTATCATAGCTTTCCTTCCAAGGAGTAAGTGTGTTTTAATTTCATGACTGCAGTCATCTTCTGCAGTGATTTAGGAGCCCAAGGAAATAAAATCTGTCACTGTCTCCACTGTTTCCCCATCTATTTACTGTGAAGTGATGGGACTGTATACCATAATCTTAGTTTTCTGAATGTTGAGTTTTAAGCCAACTTTTTCACTTTCCTCTTTCACTTTCATCAAGAGGCTCTTTAGTTCTCACTTTCTGCCCTAAGGGTGGTATCATTTGCATAGCTGATGTTATTGATATTTCTCCTGGCAATCTTGATTCCAGCTCATGCTTCATCCAGCCCAAGGTTTCTCATGATGTACTCTGCATATAAGTTAAATAATCAGAGCGACAATATACAGCCTTGATGTACTCCTTTCCCTATTTGAAATCAGTCTGTTGTCCCATGTCCAGTTCTAATTGTTGCTTCTTGCCCTGCATACTGATTTCTCAGGAGGCAGATCAAATATTAAAAAGACTTAAAGAGTATTAAAGACTCTGGTATTCCTGTCTTTTTAACCAGATATTAAATGTATCCAAAATTACTGAACATTGTGCTATTAAGAAAATATTTGTAAGTTTTAAAAACTAAATTATTTAGTGCTACATTCTAATACATAAGGTGTTAAAAGTAGAAATTAAAAACAAAATTTTGCATAAAATAGACTCAGTTATTTGAAAACTGATGATATATTTCTTAATTATTTTAGGATAAGATGAAATCAAAATTTCTTTGCTATCAATTTGAGACTGAGAACACTCAGATGAAAAATATACAATGGAACTGTGAGTCTTAAAATTAGGCTGTGAAAAGGAAGAGAGCAATTTAGGTAAGTAACAACAGTCTTGTTTCTAACCATTTTGAAGTTACATGTACTAGACTTACTCTAACACAGAAAACAACTATAAACTTGGATCAAAAAAAAATAAATAAACCTGGAACGACTATTTGAATCGAATCTTTTCAAGTGTAGGAAAACTCCTAACTATGATACTTGATAGGAGAGAGACAGATAAGGTGGATATTATCTGAAATCTGGCCTTCAATATTTATGCACTTTCAGACAGTGGCTGCTGAACATGAAACAGAGAAGAGTTGTCTTTCTGAGCTGAGGCCACACACAACGGAGCTCAGTTTTCAGAAGCAGCTGAAATTTGCAGAGAATATCATTGGAGCATTGTGAGCTATCCCAAAAGTTGAGCCCAGAAATCTTCAAAGGGCTTTGCTCTAGTCTTTGGCCACAAGTCAGTCTGGATATGAAGAACGAGAATTGTAAGGTCTTGAAGGGTGTGACAACCGTGAAGTTTAAGGGCAAAGTGGATATACTAGCTATGTGCTCCTTGAACATGTTAGAGTTCTGTTTATCTTGAGTGGAAATATATTACTGAGCACCTCAGGCATTCATTTGTCACTTCTGAAATTCTATGTTTTCAAAGTTAGAGTAGTGCTCTAACATCAGAAAATATCCTAATACTTAAGGGGAAAATCTAAATAGATCCAATCTAATCACTAAGGTCAAGTGCTAAGATACTCTCAGCTTTCATCATGCTGGGAGCACTAATCATCCTTTATTAAGTTAAACATAGATTAAGCCATCTCCATAGAAACAAGCAGGAAAATACTTTGAAAGGAAGACACACTGTAATCAACACCTAGAAAAATGTCGATACTATCCCATGACCTGTATTTCAGCTGATGGCATATTTCTTGGTCTTCTTTCCCAAAAAAAATTTTAATCAGAAAACATTTTAAAAAATTATTCAAGAACTTATGATGTTTGGCTTTATTTAAGTCCTGAAACATTTCTGTTCATAGATTTGAATCTAATAGGCTTCAACACTTAATAATATAATTGAACCAGTTGAATACATTTTGATTTCTGCTTTTATAGAACAGTAAGTTATTCAAGTTTGTTTATTTAATCAGTTATGCATTATTCTGAATTATGGATGAGTTATAAAGCATTAAATTAAAATATGAAATCCAGCCTTGTAAGCAGAACTTGGAAATTACTATGATCAAGGTCTTTTGGAGTGAGGAATATTAAAAACCTGGAGATATAATCAGGGATTACATTTAAGCTACTGGATATTGGAAATTGAGGTAGTTAAAATTCTGCTGCCAGTCACAGACTAAAATTTGGATTCACTACTCTCCATCATTAAATGTTCCTATAGAAAAGATATCATACATAAAACCTCCACAGTATTAAAATGATTGTAAAAACACTGAACCAGAAAATCAAAATGATTATTTAGATCAATAATATAAAAAATAAGCCCAATATTTTTATAAGCATAGTACTCTGAAATTATTTTAAGTGTTGCTGCTGCTGCTAAGTCACTTCAGTTGTGTCCGACTCTGTGCGACCCCATAGACAGAAGCCCACCAGGCTCCCCCGTCTCTGGGATTCTCCAGGCAAGAACACTGGAGTGGGTTGCCATTTCCTTCTCCAATGCATGAAAGTGAAAAGTGAAAGTGAAGTCACTCAGTCGTGTCCGACCCTCAGCGACCCCATGGACTGCAGCCTTCCAGGCTCCTCAGTCCATGGGATTTTCCAGGCAAGAGTAGTGCTTATTATCTTTTTGCTTATATATTTTAGAATATACAATTGAAATTAATGATTTAATCTTATCTTTAAGAGAATAAAGTCTAATTTAAAATGATAAAACTTAAGAAAAATGTAAATATTTATACAGAAAAAGGATGATGTATATTTAATTGTTACACAGATTCCATTATTTGTATAGTCATGAGATTTCAAGACAAAAATTAACTATCTGCACACACACACAGACACACACACAATTTCCTTCCTCCCATTCTCACATTTATCTCCTAAGAGGTTATATACACTTTATGTATTTTACTTTGTTTTCATAAAATCTGGACTCTTTAGTAATCTGATTTTTTTTAATCATAGAATTATTTTTTACTTGCATGCAAGCTAAGTTGTTCAGTTGTGTCTGACTCTTTGTGACCCCATGGACTATAGCCAGCCAGGCTCCTCTGTCCATGGGATTCAACAGGCAAGAATACTGGAGTGAGTTGCCCTGTGCTGCTCCAGGCGATCTTTGAGACCCAGGGATCCAACCCAGGTCTCTTATGTCTCCTGCGTTGGCAGGCAGGTTCTTTACCTCTACCACCAGCTGGGAACCCCATTTACTAATGGCAATACCCTATTTTTGACCAGAATATTTTTATTTTCTTTCTTGAGGTCATCACTTTAAATGCTCACTTGATGAGTTCATTACTTTATTTCATATGAATTTTTACTTACCACACTCATTATCTACCTGACTAATAATGACCTTCATTGATTTAAACTCCCTGAAATTACCAAGCCTAATGTTATTTCATGATGGTGAAACCAATCCAATTGCTCTCAAAAGGGAAATCAAGTACTTGATGCCTATTTATGATCACCTGGGAAGTTTCCAATGTTTATTAAATGTCTAGCAATAAAAAGTATCTGTGGTTATATTCCATAAAATATATGTGAAACTGAAATTTTAATTTCATACAATTTTCATTTTGTACAGAATCATTCTTCTTTTGACTTTTTCATCCATTAAAATCTCTGGAAAACATATTTTAGCTTGGAGATTGTTCAGACAGGTCACAGGCTGGATATGGCAGCTTTGTTTTGGCAATCCCTGGCACAGACAGGCTGTAATCTTACATTTGGAGCATCAGGAAATGCTTCTGAATTTAAGAAATAGTAAATTATGACAGGTGTGAAAGAATTACACTTTCTAGCTCATAATAGGGACTTAAAAATTAACGATTGACTAAAGAAGGACTTAGTGTACAATAGTATAAGAAGAAGAGGAAACAGAAAATAGTTGTTCTAGAATGAGGGATCAACTATTTTTAAATCTACAACAAAAGTACCTATGAAGTTTTGGAGATGCCAAAGTACAATTTAGTGAAGTTGGCTTGAAGATAGTGAAATGTGGAAAAGAAAGTGTGTGATATTAGAAGACTCAAACTTTCAGCTGAGGACTGTTTCTTTGCAAAGATGAGTAATAGTATTCATTTTCCAGAATTGTTTACATAGATGAGTGAGACAGTTGATACAGAACTGCAACATAGGTGGAAAGCATAATTTTTATTCTGTATATATTTCCTTCTTTTTAGGACTTTGCCTACTAAAATATTTTATTTTGCCTTATACAATTAAATTTAAATATTTATCTTGATAATCAATGTTCTCAAATCAATATGGTTAAAATCTAAATGCACTGTTTTATTAAATTGGCCAGTTTAATTTCATTATAAAGTTTGTCTTAAAATTTTACAAACTTGTGGCAGTTGCAGATAGTACTATAGTAGCTTTAGATAAACTGAATTGAAATGTGCTATTTTGTTTTGTTCCATTTTAATACTGGTCATTAAGGGCAGACAGAGATAAAATATGTTTCTATTGCACTAACCTTTAATTTGCTCAACAGATATTTTTTAGGATGTAATCACGTGCAGCAATTATCTCTAAAATTTTGAAAGATAGAAACTACTTTTTCCCTTAAGGACATCCAAAGTATAATCAAGTACCTTGGCAAGAAAGACAACTCTTAAATGCTCTTCACATAATCCTGAAAGGATTATTTATTCCCCCATAAAACAGATGGACAACTGAACTCCCATCACCTCCTCCCCTTTCCTGCTCTGTGTATTTAGTGCTGAGCACACAGCCCACTGAGCTATCAGCTGTTATTATAGTGTTATTTTCTTCTTTAATGTTACCTTTGACTTCTACATTGATAATTTGAATCAGGATGCTTTGATTAAGGTCAATTTATCATACAGCAAGTGAACTTACATGAAAAATCTGTCCACTCAATATAAAGATATAGGTAAGAAATACTTTAACAAAACTTTCACTTTCTAAATGAGATTTACTTCACTAGATTCAAGGCTGCTGCTGCTATGTCGCTTCAGTCATGTCCGACTCTGTGCGATCCCATAGACAGCAGCTAAGTGTTGCTAATGGATGAAGTTAGGAGATACTTCTCTATGCATTGTGATTGACCTCAAAATTGTCTTAACATTCACTCTTGACTATTTTGCTGATGTATGTGTGCCCTTTGGAATGTCATGCAAGGAAGCTCCATGTTACTCATGTGTGAAATGACAGCACAAAGACCCATAGATCTCACACAAAATCATTATAATTATTTGATATTGATAGTTATCAATTTTTAAAAAATATTAAGTAATAAAATTTAGCTTCATAACTCCCAGCAATATACACATTATCCCTCTGATATTAAATCATTACTGAAAATCAGTGGCAGAGTTTATGAGTCAGAGAAATTGTCCATGGGGATTCTTCAGGCAATAAAACTAGAGTGGGTTGCTATGTCCTCTTCCAGGGTGTCTTTCCAACCCAGGGATTGAACACAGATCTCCTGCATTGCAGGTGGATTAAAGACCCTGATGCTGGGAAAGACTGAAGGCAGGAGGAGAAGGGGATGACAGAGGATGAGATGGTTGGATGGCATCACCAAGTCAATGGACATGAGTTTGAGCAAGCTCTGGGAGTTGGTGATGGACAAGGAAGCCTGACAATGTGCAGCCCATTGAGGTCACAAAGAGTCAGACATAACTGAGTGACTGGACTGAACTGATTTATCTTTGATATGTTAAATTTTGATATCCACAAAACTCTATGCAACTCTTTCAGCATTCTATGGCATTCTCTGTCTTCTCTGTTCCAGCCATTCTAAACTTATTTCAGACACTTAGCTATACTAAGAATCAGTTTGTACTATTTCTTATATTGTTTCTCTAAAACACTGTCTGAAGTAAGTAGAAGACTTCCTTCAAAGGCTGTCTATTTTTCAGATTAAATATTGGTAGATTCTCTCACAGAAAAAAATTACTGGTCATTACCTGTATCTTTCTATTTAAAACAACTCAATTTAACACTAGCATGCATTAATCATAAATACACTGCTCTAGCTCCCTGGGATATGTAGTAGAAGCTGTAATGGCTTAGAAGAAATGAGTAGCCATCATAGTCAACAAAGAGTCTGAAATGCAGTACTTGGATACAACCTCAAAAACAACAGAATGATCTCTGTTCATTTCCAAGGCAAACCATTCAATATCACAGTAATCCAAGTCTATGACCCAAACAGTAATGCTGAAGAAGCTGAAATTGAATTGTTCTATGAAGACCTACAAGATCTTCTAGAACTAACACCCAAAAAAGATGTCCTTTTCATTATAGGGGACTGGATGCAAAAGTATGAAGTCAAGAGATACCTGAAGAGATGGGCAAATTTGGCCTTGGAGTCCAAAAACGAAGCAGGGCAAAGGATAACAGTTTTGTCAGAGAGCATTCTGGTCATAGCAAACACCCTCTTCCAACAACACAAGAGAAGACTACACATGGACATCACCAAATGGTCAATACAAAAATCAGATTGACTATATGTTTTTGCAGCCAAAGAGGGAGGAGCTCTATACAGTCAGGAAAAGCAAGACAAGGAGCTGACTGTGGCCCAGATCATGAACTCATTACAAAATTCAGATTTAATTGAAGAAAGTATGGAAAAACACTAGACCATTCAGGTATGACCTAAATCAAATCCCTTATGGTTATACAGTGGAAGTGACAAATAGATTCAAGGGATTAGATCTGAGAGACAGAGTGCCTGAAGAACTATGTATAGAGGTTCATGACATTGTACAGGAGGCAGTGATCAAGATCATCCCTAAGAAAAAGAAATGCAAAAGAGCAAAATGGTTTTCTGAGGAGGGCTTACAGATAGCTATGAAAAGAAGAGGAACAAAAGGCAAAGGAGAAAAGGAAAGCTATATCATTTGAATGAAGATTTCCAAAGAACAGCAAAGAGAGATAAGAAAGCCTTCCTCAGAAATCAATGCAAAGAAATAGAGGAAAACAATAGAATGGGAAAGACTAGAGATGTCTTCAAGAAAACTAAAGGTACCGAGGGAACTTTTCATGGAAAGATAGGTTCAATAAAGGACAAAAATGGTATGGATCTAACAGAAGCAAAGATATTAAGAAGAGGTCACAGGAATATACAGAAGAACTATACAAAAAAAGATCTTCATGACCCAGATAATCATGATGGTGTGATCACTTATCTAGAGCCAGACATCCTGGAAAGGGAAGTAAGTGGGCCTTCAGTTCAGTTCAGTCGCGCAGTCGTGTCCGACTCTTTGCGACCCCATGAATCGCAGCACGCCAGGCCTCCCTGTCCATCACCAACTCCCGGAGTTCACTCAGACTTACGTCCATTGAGTCCATGATGCCATCCAGCCATCTCATCCTCGGTCGTCCCCTTCTCCTCCTGCCCCCAATCTCTCCCAGCATCAGGGTCTTTTCCATGAGTCAACTCTTCGCATAAGGTGGCCAAAGTACTGGAGCTTCAGTTTTAGCATCATTCCTTCCAAAGAAATCCCAGGGTTGATCTCCCTCAGAATGAACTGGTTGGATCTCCTTGCAGTCCAAGGGACTCTCAAGAGTCTTCTCCAACACCACAGTTCAAAAACTCCCAGCATCAGGGTCTTTTCCAATGAGTCAACTCTTCGCATAAGGTGGCCAAAGTACTGGAGCTTCAGTTTTAGCATCATTCCTTCCAAAGAAATCCCAGGGTTGATCTCCCTCAGAATGAACTGGTTGGATCTCCTTGCAGTCCAAGGGACTCTCAAGAGTCTTCTCCAACACCACAGTTCAAAAGCATCAATTCTTCTGCGCTCAGCCTTCTTCACAGTCCAACTCTCACATCCATACATGACCAGAGGAAAAACCATAGCCTTGACTAGACGGACCTTAGTCAGCAAAGTAATGTCTCTGCTTTTGAATATGCTATCTAGGTTGGTCATAACTTTTCTTCCAAGGAGTAAGCGCCTTTTAATTTCATGGCTTAGGAAGTGTCATTACGAACAAAGCTAGTGCAGGTGATGGAATTCCAGTGGAGCTATTTCAAATCCTGAAAGATGATGCTGTGAAAGTGCTGCATTCAATATGCCAGTAAATTTGGAAAATTCAGCAGTGGCCACAGGACTGGAAAAGGTCAGTTTTCATTCCAATCCCAAAGAAAGGCAATGCCAAAGAATGTTCAAACTACTGCACAATTGCTTTCATTTCACATGCTAGCAAAGTAATATCAGAATTCTCCAAGCCAGGCTTCAACAGTACATGAACCGAGAACTTCCAGATGTTCAAGCTGGATTTAGAAAAGGCAGATGAAGCATAAATCAAATTGCCAACATCTGTTAGATCATCAAAAAAGCAAGAAAGTTCCAGAAAGACATCTATTTCTGCTTTATTGACTATGCCAAAGCCTTTGGCTTTGTGGATCTCAATTTCTGGAAAATTCTGAAAGAGATGGTAATACCAGACCACCTGACCTGCCTCTTAAGAAATTAGCAAGCAGCAGTTAGAACTGGATATGGAACAACATACTGATTCCAAATAGGGAAAGGAGTACGTCAAGGCTGTATATTGTCACTCTGCTTATTTAACTTCTAGGCAAGGTACATCACGAGAATGCTGGACTGGATGGATTAAGCACAAGCTGGAATCAAGATTGCTGGGAAAAATATCAATAACCTCAGATATACAGATAATACCACCTTTATGGCAGAAAGTGAAGAACTAAATAGCCTATTGATGAAATTGAAAGAGGAGAATGAAAAAGTTGGTTTAAAACTCAACATTCAGAAAACTAGGATTATTGCTTCTGGTCCCATCACTTCATGGCAATTAAATGGGAAAACGGTGGCTGACTTTATTTTTCTGGGTTTCATAATCATTGCAGATGGTGACTGAGCCATGAAATTAAAAGTGGCTTGCTCCTTGAAAAAAAAGTTATGACTAACATAGACAGCTTATTAAAAAACAGAGACATGACTCTGCCAACAATGGTCTTTTTCCAGTAGTCATGTATGGATGTGAGAGTTGGACTATAAAGAAAGCTGAGTGCCAAAGAATTGATGCTTTTGAACTGCGGTGTTGGAGAAGACTCTTGAGAGTCCCTTGGACTATAAGGAGATCCAACCTGTCAATCCTAAAGAAAATCAATCCTGAATGTACATTTGAAGGATTGATGCTGAAGCTGAAGCTCCAATACTTTGATCACTTGAAGCAAAGAACAGATTCATTAGAAAAGACCCTGATGCTGGAAAAGACTGAAGGCAAGAGGATAAGGGGAAGACTGAATGAGATGTTTGGAATGCATTGCCTACTTGATAGATATGAGGTTGAGCAAGCTCCAAAAATAGATGGTGATGGAGAGGGAAACCTGGCCTGCTTCGGTTCATGGGGTCGCCAAGAGTTGATACAACTGAGCAACTGAACTGAACTGAATTTGTACCTCTTAATCCTTTTCACCCATTTCCCCCCTTTCACCATCCCTCTCCTCTCTGGTAACTGCTAGTTTGTTTTCTGTATCTGTGAGTCTGTTTCTCTTATATGTGCCTTTTTTTTTTTAAATTCTACATATAAGTCAAGACATACAGTATTTGTCATTCTCTGACTTATTTCACTAAGCATAATACATTCCAGATCCACTATGTTGTCAAAAATGGCAAGATCTTATCTTTTATATGGCTGAATAATAAACAAGGGGATACTATCTACCACACCTTATTCATCCATTCAGCTATTTAATGAGTATACCATGTTATTTTATATAAGGGACTTGAGCATCCTGGATTTTGTTATTCACAGGGAATTCTGAAACCAATCCCTTGTGGATACCAAGGGATGACTGTACCATACTGTGGGACAAAAATAGAGAATAGGTAACAGGTTTTGGTGGTAAAATTGGTTACCCCTAATGCTTTATTATATGTGAGAAATGAGAATATAAAACTATGCTTGTGGAGTAAATAAGCATTAAAACACTTGAAGAAAACAAAGGCTTTTCTATGGTGTGGGGACAAGTTCAAGAATATATGCAGTGATTAATAATTATAGTGTAATATTGTCATTTATATCTAATTTTCCTTAACAAATACTGAGGAAAATATCCATGTCCTGATGAAGTTTGAATTTTTTTTTCTTTTTTTGCTTATGTGAAGCACAATTTTCTCCTTCTTTCTTGGTCATTCTCTTTATCAAACCTTAAATTAAACATTAATAAATTATTTTCATATAATTAATAATGTCTTTTATATTTCAGAAGTAAGGGAGATACTCTTTTCTTTAAAATATTTTCAAAATGTCTGTCAAAGCAGTGGTGAACTGATCCTGCATAGCTATGTATCTCTTTTTCTATACAAACATATCTAGGATCTTATATTAAAATAAATGAAAATCACTAAGATCATACAGATCATATTAATATGTATGGGAAATTTCCAAACTTAAAAAATTGCTAGTGATAAGCTTTATGAGGAATACAAAACATTGTTATCATTGCTAAAGAAAAAAAAGCCTTTCTTTAGCACACTTAATATATATAAATTTGTTTTAAAAAATGAGTGAATCAGCACACCTTATGGGAGTTTATAACCATTAAATGCTGGTTTCTATAGTGTTCCACATTTGCCTTGTATAATTCAGTGAAATGGTTAAATATAAATAATGAATCAGTGATTGCAATAACAGTAAAGACGAAGAAAGAAGAAGGAAAGGATGAGGTAAAGAAGGAATTTTACTTTTATTAAGATAGGATCATTTTATCCAAAGTTATATTTGTATCACATTTACAAAGAAGAATATTTTGGTGTACATTATGTTCTCTTAATTCATTAGGTTGGGAGGGAATCGTATATCCTAGGAGACTGGGAATGTTGCAAAAAGATATTAAAATTTAGAATATTTATATAGAGTGCTGCAACTTACTTTTTCAAGTTTTCTTCTTAGATACTTTATGAAGCAAATAAAGATATATAATTTAAGTCCTTAATTATTTTCATTTAAAAAAAAAGACACTTATTCTTAACCAAAACATGCAATGCTCTTTGAATCACAACTTCTAATGAAGTTACTCTTGAAAGCTTTAGTCAGATTTTAAAATTTAATTTCTAACATAAATATGGCTGAAGTTCTCATCTTTGCTCTGATCCCAAGTCTTTTTTTTTTTTCCTTCACCTCAGCAGAGGCAGGGCTGACAGGAAGGGGATTAAGATGAGAAGTGAATCCCCTGTAAATCCCCCTCATGCCTCTCCATTATTCCTTCCCCTACCTCACCCTGTGACCCTTGCAACAGTTGGTGAACAGAGCTGGAAAACGTAGCTCAGGATAGGGGTAGTGCAGTCCATTCTAACAGCTCACTCTCCCTGGGAGTCTGGGTTGTGTGGCAAATCTTAGAAAGCAGCAGGGGAATTCTTGATAAATGCCAATATCCACATAGAAGATACAGTAAGAATCAACCACATTTTCTTATCCTTAGAAAGATAACTAAAAATGTAACAATGGAAAACTGTGTTGAGAGATAGTCTGCTTTTTATCAAGAAATCCTCTCACTTTCAGAATGCTTTTTATATAAATTACACTACATATGCAAGATTATTCTTAGAATATTTTTACAATGTGAAAATTTATATTAGGATAAATACTAACAACCCTACCACCAGCTTGAAATTTTTCATATAAATTGTATTTTGGAATCCCTTCACCAGAGCTGTGATATTTGTGTTAACGATCCCTTTGATTTTTCTTTAAAGAAAAATATTCCCAACCCAGGGATTGAACTGGAGTCTCTTACATCTCCTGCATTGGAAGGAGGTTTCTTTAGCACTAGCGTGCCTCTTGGAAATCACATGTATATATACGAAGTGAAAGTCACTCAGTGGTGTCCAACTCATATATACATACTTACATATCTATCTATATATATATATACACAAATTTGCTTGATTTGAACTTTATACAACTAAAATAAAACTGTGTGCTCTTTTCAGTGTGTTTCATCAAATTGGCCCACTATTACATATTTATGACCTATCTGAATTGATGTATGTTGTCAGGGTACATTTATTTTCAGTAATGTCTTTTATTATTTTATGAAGACATACATAATTTATTTGTCTTTTTTACTGTTGATGGACAATTCTTAACAATATATTAAAAATATTTAACCATAAATATTGCATAAAACTGAATAGCGGAAACAAAATCATAACCACTCTGAACACTGTCAGATTTAATAAAAGAAGAAGCAGCCATACTGGTGCATTTCAGCCAAATTCAAACCATCTGAGTAGCTTCCTTTTCTTTTCTGCCGAATATAAATTTGATATGAGTATATCTGAATATGTACCTTTCTGCAAATGCATTAACTTCTTTTCTTAAAAAAACACACACAGCAGAATTGACAAATTGTTGAATACATATGCCAAATTGCTCACAATGTTGTGTCATTAGCAGTATGTGTGAGTTCTCATTAATCCACTAACACTGCTTCTTGAGTTTTCCAGTCTGGTGTAAGTAAGGAAAATAATAAAATTGCTGCCTCATCAAGCCTGGTGGAGTAAACTATGCATAATCCAGACATCGTGAGTTAAAGCTGAATCTGATAATATGATGTTGCCATTTAGTGACTAAGTCATGTCCGAGTCTTTGTGACCCCATGGACTGTAGCCCACCAGGCTCCTCTGTCCATGAGATTTCCCAGGCAAGAATACTGGGTGAGTTGCCATTTCCTTCTTCAGGGGATCTTCCTGACCCAGAGAGATTAAACCCACATCTCCTGCATTGGCAGGCAGATTCTTTACCACTGAATCACCAAGGATGCCTGAAAATATGATAGAACTGGTAAAAGTGTAGGTGGTGTTCTTCATAAAGAAAAAGAAAGTAATCTGAAATGCTAGTCAAGCAAAATGTAGTGTGATTTGTGGATACTAGTTGTTCCCACATTCCATTTGCTCTATAATTTTTAGGTGCCAAATATTATGTGCACATGTTAACCTGCAGCTAAAAATAAAATTCTGTGTCCTCCAATAGTTCGGCAGAGTCACATAACTACCTTTGGGCAATGGAATGTAATGGTAATGATGTGGATCATTTCTGAGTCATCTCCTTGCAGATAAATCCACTTGATCTCTACCCTTCATTTGCCTTTTATACTGTCTGGGAAATGGTAATAATTGGAGTCAATTAGTGGAGAAGGAAATGGCAACCCACTCCAGTGTTCTTGCCTGGAGAATCCCAGGGGCGGAGGAGCCTGGTGGGCTGCCGTCTATGGGGTCGCACAGAGTCGGACACGACTGACGCGACTTAGCAGCAGCAGCAGCAGCAGCAGCAGGGAGCTTGGTTTTAAGGATGGCAGCACCAACACACCCCTAAAGCTAAAAATCTCATTCTGGGATTTTACATGAGTGAATATAATTTCATAGTTAAGCTACTATGTTTGTGATCTATTTGTCACAGCATCATTAGCTGCTACCTACATAATGCACTTGAAAAAAATAGATGTTTTGTACTATGCATGTCTTAACTTTCAAATTAAACTTTCTTATGAAATATAAATCTTTCTATCTAAAATCTACATATATGCTAAAAGAAATAAATGTGGGTGATGCCCACATTACATAAATCTATCTAACAAGACAAATTAAGGATCATTATCCAAATGACAGGTCATTTCCAGGTATGCAATCTAGCTGTAATATTAAAGAAATATGATGAATCAAAGCCCCAAACAGTATTTTTTTTTTCCTTTTGGCTAGATTTTAGTAAAATATTTTAAGCTTATATTTCTACTCAGAGACCTAAGTTTCCTTCATTTAATAATATTTTTTTCTACCCATAAATTAAAATTCCAACTAATAATGAGAGACATTTTAATCAAAATGCTGTAACTTATAATTCATGGAAACTTAGTTAAATGATGAATTACTAAATATTTCTTAGTGAAATAGTATTTCTCTCTTACTTCAAATAGTGAAAGAATACACCAGTGAGTTTTCCTTAAATTGGCATGAAATTTTCATTGCCATGGAAAAGATAATTCCTTAAATTGCACTATATAGCAAATGCAGTAGACATGAACATTTAAAATATAAAGTTCTATTTTGTATCATCCTTCTTATGAATATTTGTGGTTAGGTTAAATAAATATAATAATTAACATGTTAATATTAAATCAATTAAGAAGTAATTAACATGTTAATATTAAATCAATTAAGAAGTTTTAAGACCCAAGTCTCAAAGATGTGTGAAGTATTTTTTCATAGTAGCATATTGACATGCAAGTCTCTCAAATAGAAAAAAATATAGTTGTATTTGCTATTTTCTTGATTGTTGGTTTTAATGTTTCCATTTTGACAATTTTTACAGCCATATTATTACCACCCAAATCAAGATATAGGACATTTACAATATTCTAGAATGTCCTATCATGTTCTTTTGATTTAATCCATCCTCCAAGGCAATCACGTATGTGTGTACACACTTTATATATGTACTTACTAGTTTCAGAGGTGAAAGAAGCATTGCATTGGATTTCATTCCTAATGTGCAAGGATGTAATTGGAATCGTTTGGAGGTTTTAAAGGTATAATGATAGTGGCAGAAATAGATCTACAAGCTATGTATGTGGGTTTCAAATAAAATATTATTCTTTGATTAAATTCCTATTTCTTCTTTATCTACTTTTATATGATTGTTGTAATGTGTCTTTTTCCCCCAGTGAGCTACTTTTTTATTATTTTAAATATATTATGTTAATGAGCTGACTGGTGTGATATTGAAGTTTTTTTGTAATTCTCATAGCATCCAAGAGAGCTCCCAGCTTTTGAAGATTAGATCAGTAAATGCACTTAAATGTTAGATAAAATACCTGGACCTGCTCTCCAACTGGCAAACATTCAAAGTAAAGTTGAATTTTAATTATGGTACATTTATGCATTTCAGTAATACCATTTCACCATGATTTTTCAAGGTACTCAAATTTAATTTTTAAATACTGTGGTTATAAATCCTGATACAAAAATTAATTAATTTTTTTATTATTTAGATATTGCCACCAACACATTTTAAAGATAGGATTTCAGTCACTTTGCAAGGGATAGATTCAAATAAAAGGAAACTAAAATTATTTTTGTCTTTTGACTAAAATTTTTATTCAGAAGAAAAATCTAACTATTTGAACATGCAGATCAAATCTAATGCAGACTTTTTTTTTTTTTTTTTTTTTTATGGCAAACATTCAAAGTAAAGTTGAATTTTAATTATGGTACATTTATGCATTTCAGTAATACCATTTCACCATGATTTTTCAAGGTACTCAAATTTAATTTTTAAATACTGTGGTTATAAATCCTGATACAAAAATTAATTAATTTTTTTATTATTTAGATATTGCCACCAACACATTTTAAAGATAGGATTTCAGTCACTTTGCAAGGGATAGATTCAAATAAAAGGAAACTAAAATTATTTTTGTCTTTTGACTAAAATTTTTATTCAGAAGAAAAATCTAACTATTTGAACATGCAGATCAAATCTAATGCAGACTTTTTTTTTTTTTTTTTTTTTTGCAGATTTTTCTATTAACTGTAGTCTCCTGGAGTTGGTATGCATCACATATGAAGTGAATGAACCAGCTATTACTATCACCTCAGCCACAAAGAGCTAGAAACTGGTGAGCATTTCTTTTTTCTTTTTTTCTTACCTTTATAGTCATCTTTCATTTTACTTTTCTTGCTTAATGGTTTATGTGGTACTGATTGAAAAGTAATTCAGAAATAAACCTGAAAGTGTAAAAATTCAACAGGACCAGAACTTGACCCTTCCTGTGCTACAGTTAATTAATATTAGAATAAGAAAATTTCTAAAAAATGTTGTTCATATTTAGAAGTATAATGTAAATATCATGTCTATGGAGATTTTTCGAATATCAACTTTTTCCCCTGAACACTCTTAGGAAATGTGGTTTATTGCAAATGGAGTCAGAAAAACGTCCTTAATTTGGAACAGATTCTAAAAACCTGTAAAATAAATGGCTCCAAGTTCTGTATCAGATGCAGAGAGGGAAGAAAGGGAAAGACAGGTGTAAAGTTTATAAATGGGAGAGAAATGGGAAACGTGTCTTATTTAGTAAAAGTGTTAGTCACTCAGTCGTGTCTGACTCTGAGAACCCATGAACTCTAGCCCGCCAGGCTCCTCTGACCATGGAATTCTCCAGGCAAGAATACAACAGTATTTCCTTCTCCAGGGTATCTTCCCTCCCAGGGATCGAACGCAGGTCTCTTGCAGAATTCTTTACTGTCTGAGTCAGCAGAGAAACCCCTAACTAAGTAAACAATTACTCTATCCCTTCAAAATAGACTATCTATATGAAAATATACTCCTAGAAAAACTTGTATAAGTCCAATATATTTAAAATTATCTAAAAGAACTTGTTTATCTCTAAACAGGATAAGGAATGAATATCAGCATTCTGAAAGAATATTTTTCTAGAGTGATTAAAAAGGTATATTTCTTCATGAGCCCATTTTTTATGTAAAAGAGAGCATGCACAGTTGCATTATTGTCCTAAATCAAACTAAAGATACATAAGCTTTGAGTAATTGATGTGCTTTTTTCATAGTGAGGGTATTTTTTCATGATAAATTTTAAAACTATACTTCACTTAGAAGAAGTGAAAGCACTCTTGAGCATTTGGTCAGCCTCCCTTAATGATGGGAAAGATGGGGTCTTAAAGACTGTGACAAGAATCTCCTTATGTATGCTCATACTGATGCAGTACATTAAATATTACTAAGGCTCAGTGTAGCTGCATGGTCTGGGATCCATTTTGAGTTAAGTTTTGTAAATACTGTGTCTAGATTCCTTGTTTTGTCTGTGGATATCCAGTTGTTCTAGCATCACTTCTTGAAAGACTATGTTTGTCACATTGTATTCCTTTGTTCCTTTGTCCAAGATCAGTTGGCTCCATTTATGTGAGCCTTTAGTACTGTGGTGATAAGCTATGGGGAGATGGAAAGTAAATAAAGAGTCCTGTGATTAGGTTCAGTCTTCTGGCGATCCTGTGCCCCTCCCTGGACTGTGATTTTTAGCAGTGCATATAAGGTTTCTTTCTTGCTTGGGAAAGGATGGCTAAAGGAATCTGAAGTTGGATATTTCCCTTCTTGTGGACAGGTTAAGCTCTGATACAATATTTTCTTCTAAGAGTACATAATACTGTGGAGTATACAAATTGGTTACTTTTTCCCCCTCACTGCCTGAAGCCAGAGTTTTTTTCAGCTTTGATATTCATTGTGAAGATCAGATCAGGCTTTTGAGGGAAAACTCATATAAGCATGGAAGCTCCCAGGGGCCAGGTCCTCCTGTAGTTTTTATCTCTCAGGCTTGTCTACACAGAATGTCTAGTAACTTGTCAATTACAGTTTAAAATTTCCTACCTTGCCATGGTTCCCCTGGAGGTTTCTGCTAATGGTGTTTAGCTCTGGTAAGTTATGGTTCTCTGTGATCACCTCTGTCTCCTATTCTAAGGGCAGTGGTTTGCTCTGTGACTTCATTTCTGTGCCAGATCTAAGACTAGTTGTTGATTTTTCAGTTTATACAATATTCAATTTATATATAACTGAAAACCTTCAATGAATTAGCAACTTCTGCAAACCTGGTTTACTTTCTTAAAAAGAGATATTTTATTTGTTTTTATATTTTCATTGAAGTATAGTTGATTTACAATGTGTTAATTTCTAGTGCCTAGCAAAGTGATTCAGTTATACATGTATATGTTTATATTTATTTTCATATTTATGAAAATTTTCATATTTATTTTCATATTCTTTTCCATTATAGCTTTTACAAGGTATTGAATATAGTTCCCTGTTCTATCAGTAAGACTTTGTTGTTTATCTATTTTATATATGTGTTAGTCACTCAGTCATGTCCAACTCTTTGCGACCCCATGGACTATAGCCTGTCAGACTCCTCTGTCCATGGGATTGTATCTGCTATTCCTGTACTCTTAATTTATCCCTCCCCCATTTTCTCCTTTGGAAACCATAAGTTTGCTTTCTGTATCTTGCGAGTCTGTTTCTATTTTGTAAATAAATTCATTTGCATGCTATTTTCGATTCCATATATATAAGTAAGAAATACTCTATGATATTTGTCTTTCTCTGTCTGACTTCATTTAGTATGATTATCTCTAGGTCCATCTATGTTGCTGCAAATGACATTATTGCATTCCTTTTTATGGCTGAATAGTATTCCATCATATATATATAATTATATTGATATACATCATTATATGTACATATATATGTGTATCAATCTGATCAGATTATCTATTTATTCTTGATTCAGGTTTAGAGGGCTGTATATTCCTAGAAATTTGTACAGTTCTTCTGCTGCTGCTAAGTCACTTCAGTCGTGTCCTACTCTGTGCGACCCCATAGACGGGAGCCCGCCAGGTCCCCCATCCCTGGGATTCTCCAGGCATGAACACTGGAGTGGGTTGCCATTTCCTTCTCCAATGCATGAAAGTGAAAAGTGAAAGTGCTAGTTGTTCAATTTGTTGACATATAATTGTTTGTATTATTTTCTTAATTCTCTTTGTATTTTTGTAGTATCAATTTAGATGGTGTGCTGCAATTCATGGGCTCGCAGAGTCGGACACGACTGAGCGACTGAACTGAACTGAACTGAACTGAAGTTACATTATAAAATCTCCCCTCTACCCATAGTCTCAACTGCTAGCTATGAATTCACATAGCAAATATATGACAGGATTATTGTTACTTGTATATCCTTTCCAGCTTTTGAAAAGAATTTTAAGGTGTTATTATTTCAATATTATTATAGCACTTAATCTGTAGTAATAAATGACAAACTTTACCTTTTGAGAAGTATTATGTACTTTATGAAGTTTTACTCAGTATATGATTGCTTATCTTTGTGAGAATATTTAATTATTTCACTCCAGTAGTTACAAATGATGCATTTTGGTGCTATTTTTGCCAGTCCCTTGCATTCATTCTATTTTTTTTGTTGTTGTTGTTTTTGTGGGGTATTTTGTCCCCATTGTATTATTTCTATATGCCTAATTCTGTTTAACTTTATCCCTATTAATTTGGAGTACACGCACTCATTTTAAAACCAGTTCTTTGCAAATACATTTTAGCATGTTTATACGAGGACTTTTTTTCCTTTGAAAAGCTACAAAGTAGCAGACAATGGGGTGGGGGAGTTAGAGAACTGGGTTATTTTGAGCAAGAGTTGGGAAAGTTCCTTGGAGAGGAAAGAGAACATCATCCCACTGGGTGTCCAGTGAGTTTTTTCTGAGGGGGAGCTGTTGGCCAGCTAGGACAAATTGTGCTCAGCCCTTCTGAAGCATTTAATATGCAAGTTCTGTCATGTCATCTGGAGAAGCTGGCCCTGTTGTATCAAGTAGAGATTGCCAGCACAGTCATTTTTTTAACCTTTAAATATTTTTAATCTCCCAAAATAGCCATGAACTTTAGCAGCTAAAATGTGCTAGCAATACCCCTGGCCAAATGATTCTCATCATTCTTTTGTTTCCCTTCTGCTGCCCTCTAAAACAGAGGCATTTGTGGACAGGAAGAACTGAATGTCTCTCTGCTATTAATTTTTAAATGTCTGAGTCAGTCTTCAATGTCTTATTTCATAGCTAGCAGGACTTTATAAAGATTTATAGTGTGTTACTTGTTTTCAGTACTAGTGCAAAGATTTTTTTGTGTGAGTGCATCTATTTGGTAAATTAAAGGCTTAACTCGATTCTAACAGAAATATCAAAAAAGCTCTTGGAAAAATGAATAAATAAATCTAGGCATGAAATATTACAAAATAATTACATTTTACATAATTACAAAATATGTACATTTGCCCTACAATATTCTGTAACATTATTTGCAGAATTAATGGAGCAACTACATTTAACAGCTGTCATTTATCCTGTTCCATAACTACATCATAAATGCTGGAATTTTATTTACCTGTAAACAGAACCTGTTTCTTCATAAAACAGTTTACCATAATTTCTGTGACATTGAATACATTAGTGTTTCTTTCTACAGTTTTTTTTTCCATAAGTCATGGATTAGATTACATGAGAATTATTGGATCTGATCTTTACAAACTAATATTTTGCCTGATAAGTCAAAGGATGCTTCATTAAGAATGGTTTAAGTAGGTAGGAAAAAAATTTCCTTAAACATCAAGATAAATGGAATTAAGCAAACCAGTACACCATCCTAAAGGACCCTGGATCTCTTTATTTCCATATTCCATATATCTTAACATTTGCTTTCATCTTCATGACTTAAAAATAACTGCTAATGCTCAGTAAACCTCATCTAAATTCCAGGCAATAAGAAGAATGAGGAAGCTGAGGAAAGAGTCAAGTATAGGTAACTTCATGTGCCATGAGTTTGCATCATTTAACTTTTTTTTTTTAATTCTTACCTCTGTATGAAATTCTAAGTAAAATTGCCCCTGCGCCCCAATCACAAGAAAAACCCTGATAGTCTACAAAATCATAAATTCCATAACTTCTCCTAATATTCTGTTCTAACTACTTATTAACAACACCAAGTTTTATTCAATGAATGAATGAATGGCTGAATGATCCTGTCATGGGAGTGTAGAAGGTTGTTGCTGAAGGAGGAAACAGACAGAACAGGCTCCATCTTGAAAGCAGGACTCCATCTTGGGCCGGACTGTGGACTTTGAGCTATATGCCCAGTATCTATTTCGACATATCAACTGGAAAACCAGACCCCCTAGATGGAAGAGTCCCAGACTCATACCTAGACTCTCCATCACCTAAAAGAATACCCTAATTATCTGTGTAACCAATAGAATCATAAATTCTATTATGCTTATTGGGGTATGACCACAGCCTATTGATAATTGTCCACTGTTAACTACCTGGGCTTAAGGCATATGAATCATGGGTTAACTTTGATTGCATCTTTCTTTTCCTTTGTTCAGACTAGTTTCAGGGAATTTGGGGAGGTGGATTCGGGCACGTACACTTAGGATATATAAGGTTTTCACAAAAACTGGTCAGGGTCCTTGGCTAACAGGAGACTCTACCCTTAAGCACACCAGTGTAAGAAACTGCACTCCATTATCTGCATTGTCCTTCTGAGTGAATTTGTTTCCCAGAATGTGTGGCTACAACATTACAATAAGTAAGAGTTTTCTTGGTAAAATAGATATCTCCCTCAGTGGAGATGTCTTATTATTTAAAAATACTGTCAGGGTTAACAGTGCCTTCATTTACAAAAGGTAAAGTTAGAGTGAGTACACTGTAAATTTCTCATTTACATAGAAAGAAATATGTATGTGAGAGAAAAGAGAATAAAGTATGTGACTCCACCAAAATAATGTATCAAAATATTTGATGAATTAAAACCAGTAGGATCATGAATCAAATTGTCCCTTTCTAAACTGATAATTTGTAACTAAGTAAAATTCAACCTGAGATGAGAGAGAGAGTGTCAGCTACTAAGCGAAGTTCTGGGCTTTTTGTTTGTAAATACTTGTTAATTAATAATATCTGGTAAGTTATTTACATACACTGAACTTTAGATTTCTCATCTAAACTAGAAGATCACAGATTGTTGAAGGATTAAAAAGTGCCTTCATTCATTTGAAATATTATTGAGTATCATCTAATGTTAAAATGGGCTTCCTTCGTAGCCCAGTTGGTAAAGAATCTGCCTGCAATGCAGGAGGTAAGGTAAGGTGAAGTCGCTCAGTCGTGTCCAACTCTTTGTGACCCCACGGACTATAGCCTACCAGGCTCCTCCGTCCATGGGATTCTCCAGGCAAGAATACTAGAGTGGGTTGCCATTTCCTTCTCCAGGCTATCTTCCTGACCCAAGGATCGAACCCAGGTCTCCCGCATTGGAGGCAGACGCTTTAACCTCTGAGCCACCAGGGAAGCCTCAGGAGACCCCGGTTCAATTCCTGGGTGTGGAAGATCCACTGGAGAAGGGATAGGCTACCCACTCCAGTATTCTTGGGCTTTCTTTGTGGCTCAGTTGGTAAAGAATCCACCTACAATGTAGGAGACCTGGGTTTGATCCCTTTGTCGGGAAGATCCTTTGGAGAAGGGAAAGGCTACCCACTCCAGTATTCTGGCCTGGAGAATTCCATGGACTCTATAGGCCATAGGGTTGCAAAGAGTCTGACACGACTGATTGCCTTTCACTTTCACTTTCAATGTTAAATTATCAAATAGATGTCAGTGAAATACTTAGAATACAGGCAGTGAACAAAAAATTGTCTTCAAGTACCACAACTTCATATGACTTCATTTATATATATAAAAAAACAAATTATAATTTCCAATCTGAAGTAGTATATTTGTTAAAAAATCTGTATACCCATACTTCTTGAAACTTTATGAGAATGATACAAGGACAAATTATATTTTACTAACTGAAATTCCAAGTGCCTGCAGGTATAATATGTAATATGTCATAAAATTTTTAGTTTACATATTTAAAAAAAGAAAAATGCAGAATGCATAAGTAAGCAAAATAAAAGGCTTTCAGTTCCTGTAATTCACTGTGTAGTCCAAGTGTAATTTTCTTATTGACATTATGATAAATTTAGCTTAGAAATTTCAAATAAGCATCTGTTGCCTCCACTCACAAATGTGTTCAACAATTCATGCTTCAAATGCTTATCATATTTTTAAGTGAGAGTAATTTATAACCCAATTACAGTGTATCTTTTAGTCTGTTTGAATTGGATACTGAGGGAAAAGTTTATTAAGAAACTATGATTTGTGGGAAAATAATTGAAATGTGATGAGAAAACGTTTAATAATAAGGACTTTTAGTTGATTGAGTAGTGAAAAAGCAGAAGTCACTCAGTCGTGTCTGACTCTTTGCGACCCCATAGACTATAGCTTGCTATGTTCATCTGACCACGGAATTTTCCAGGCAAGAACACTGAAGTGGGTAGCCATTCCCCTCTCCAGGGGATCTTCCTGACCCAAGGATCAAACCCGAGTCTCCTGCATTGCAGACAGATTATTTACCTCTGAGCCACCAAGATTATGACCAGATAATTTCACTTAAAGTCTTGTAGTCCACAAACTTGAAATGGCATAAACTTATTATTTCTCATTTGTGTGTTCACAACAAGAAAGAAATACAAAATGTGCCAAAAGGGCATCAGCATTGCTAGGGGAGAGGGAAGAAGTTGGAAGAATGGTAGCTGCTGGATTAAGGGAGAAGAAAGCTGCTGCCATAGAGAAAGATGTGGCCCAAAGAGGAGTCATTCTTTCCATCACATTGAGAGGCTGAGGTCACTGCAGTGCTAGGAGGGCAGAGGGCAGGAATTAAATGTGAGACTGAAAACGCCATTACTCTCAAGTTTTCCTAGAGGGGACTTCACTTTCCACCCATTCTCCATGCAAAATCTCTACAGACAAGAAGGCACATAAATAGAAGTAAAAATTTGCTTCTCTGAAGAGACTGGAAAACTTTGGGCAAATTTTCCAATACTTCTCAATTTTAGGTGTTCCTAAATACACTTATATTTAGTATGTTTCCAAGCTTAAATCTCACTCTCCATGATGAATCTAAAGTAAAGCTTGCCAGTTCCAAACCCCCACTGACAAGCACAGCGCACTGAAATACCTTTTTTTTTTTCTTGCTGATGGTGGTAAATCTTTTTTAAATTAATTGAAAATCATAGTAGCTAAATTTACAATGTGATAAATGAGTAAAAGAAAAATTGATCCCCCCCACAAAGACAATATAATTCTGTGAACAAAAAGATGTTTAAGTGTGCAGGAATAACTTAGCTGCATTTGTACACAATACACAACTGTACTAATATTTCAGAGTGAATCAAGAATATAGTACAATTGTGAAAGAATATCTACTTAATGTAAAAAAGTAGCACAGCACACGGAAAAAATTATTTTTAAAAGTACTATACATTTAAAATAATAATATAATTAATTAAAAGGTCTCATATAAGGACAGAGAACAGGGGGAAATAGCAAGATACATAAAATTCTAAAGTAAAAAATAAGAAAGATGAGAGAGAGAAAGGAAACATAGGGGAAGAAATGAGTCCTTAAGCAAATCAAGGGCCTCATACAATATAAAAACAAAGATAACTTTTTTTTTGCTTTTATTTATTTTTTAAAAATTTTTATTTTTACTTTATTTTACTTTACATCACGTGCATTGGTTTTGCCATACATTGACATGACTCCGCCACGGGTGTACATGAGTTCCCAATCCTGAACCCCCTCCCACCTCCTACCCAATATCATCTCTCTGGATCATCCCCGTGCACCAGCCCCAAGCATCCTGTATCCTGTATCGAACATAGTCTGGTGATTCATTTCTTACATGATAGTATACATGTTTCAGTGCCATTCTCCCAAATCATCCCACCCTCTCCCTCTCCCTCAGAGTCCAAAAGTCTGTTCTACACATCTGTGTCTCTTTTGCTGTCTCACATACAGGGTTAATTATTTAGATCCTCTTAGTCCTATGTTTATAGCACCAAGCATAGTGTTCATCTACTATAGGTATTCACATAGGTAATGACACACATTTAGTTTTACAGTACATTAATGCTATTTACTCATAGAATATTAAAATATAATATGAAAGGTGTACAGCAACACTGTTTAGTTATTTTTGTGTCCTTAGTATTATATGATTCTTTTTATGTAATGTGATTTAATTTTCAGAGTCAATATTTGTTTGCACTTCTTATTTAATTTCTGGACAGCTACAGTTGAACAAAATGCAGCAAATTCTGTCTCTCACAGCACTGAAATTGTATAGATAAACTTGTAGGATGGTTCTCATTACTGCCATTTTATCCACTAGGAAACTGTGCTTCATGATTGGTTTGGACACCTTTGTAACCAAACATCAGCAGAAGTGTATTTCCTTTTGAGCGTCAAATGAAATTTCCTTCAATCTTATGCCATGTTCGATAAGAAAGAGGCAGATGTGTTTTAAAATTCATATCTGTCTGTCAGCCACTGCTTCTGCTGCATTGGTCAATGAACTGCTCACCACCAGCTTTTGGTTTCTGTACAGATTGCAGATCATAACGAGCTCAAATAACACTGACGTGCTGGTCATGGCTGCCAGCCCTTTTCTGTAATTTTCGTAAAAGAACAAATAAAACAAGTGTTACAACAATGAGAACAAAATTAAAGAAATGCAAATAACTATAATTGAATAATGAAGACAATTACAGCTAAGTAAAATTAAGCTATTTTTGATGATGTAAGCTCTTACTTCTTCTTCTTTACTTTCAATACTCTTCTGCTTTCTCCAACCTTCACATTTACAGATATGTCAAGGGCAGGACATTTTAGTATTTGCTATATCCTGCCAAACATTCCTCTAGGGCCTCTACCTGAATCTGAGGCAGTTGTTTTCATAAACAGTTTTGCATCCATACGAACATCAACTTGCAATGTATCAAATATCTAGTAAGTGGTGAAAACAGTATGCAAATGCCTCAAAATAGTGTTCACTTTTCACTGTATTTGCTGCCTCAATTATATGAATAATAGCAATGTTATTAATAGAACATAGGGAAATGACTTTGAGAGCATGGCTGTAAGGCAGAAACAATGCAGCATTTAAGCATTCTGCTTATTCAAAGAGCTAAAGTGCATAGGGATTACTGTGGGACAGGGAATATGATAAAAGATGTACTCACTGTTTCCTGACCTTCTTAAAATATCCTAAAGAATACGTACATATTGTTGCCCTCAAGTACCAATAGATAGAGGCTTGGCCCACAGTGATAAATATGGTAAACTGCGTAGAATCGTCTCAACCAAGCCTGTCTAATTCCAGAGTTTATTGTATTAACTATTATTCTACACTGTTGGCACATTATGCAAAATGTTCAATGGCATTGCAGATTTTACAAAGGTAGATAATAGGGGGCTGAGAATCAAATATCTTTCTCAGGGTGATGAAATTGGTAACGATGAGATACCTAAACATAATCTTTTGTCTGTGACTCTAAATTCTTGCTCATTGCACCACACCATGCTACTGTTTAAATCAGTGCCATTTCAGCTTTTAGCAACCAGGGTTCATCACATCTACACGTCCTAATTAGATTTAGTCAGCCTTGTTTCTCTGGCTGAGACCATTGTAGTGTGAAGACCAAACCTCCAGTGATCTGTAAATGACATTAACTTAGGCTAATAATGTAGCCCAAGTATGCTATTTTTAAATTTGTCTTCTTTTAACTTTAAAATATGAACTATCAAATGCTATTATGTTAAGTTTGAAAATAATAATCTTTCAATGTCACACAGTGACATTATTTTATTTGATGAATGTAATTTTACAATAAAGGAAATTCTTTCTTAGATTTAAGGAAACTTTTTCACACTTTAACTCAATATTCCATTTCTTCTTGTTCTGTTTTTCATTTCTTTATATTAATAATACATTGGGCCTTTCAACAAGCTTATTTTTTGAAGACAGCATATGTAATGTGCTAGTGTATAATACCATTAGTTTCTGATTTCAAGTTGTTTCTTAGAATTCATTTTCTTATAAAATAGTAGCATTTGTCATCTTAAATGTTACATTATTGATAATTTATTGACATTATATTAATCCAACATAGTTGCCAGACATGTGGTAAGCAATGAATTAGCTATTTTTTTTTTCTATTTTAACATGTTACAGTATATCTTACCATTGATTTTAATATATAAGCATTAATTTGTACTTCCCAGATGGGGCAGTGGTAAAGAATCCGTCTGCCAATGCAGGAAAGGCAGGAGATGTGCATGGATCCTTGGGTTTGAAAGACCCTCTGGAGCAGGAAATAGCAACCCATTCCAGTGTCTTTGCCTGAAAAATTCCTTGGACAGAGGAACCTGGAAGGCTACAGTCCATGGGGTTACAAAGAGTGGGACACGACTGAACATGCATGTACCAAAACAATATCGAAATACTTTTTAAATCATTGACACTCAATGTATTCTTCTAAATTGCTTAAGTCATAGAAATGTTTTAAAATAGATAGTACCATTTTAAAGGCTTAAGCCTAAGATGCTACTTTTTCTTTACATAGTTTTACATTTATGAAATTGAGATACATATTATAGCTGTTTGTAATATGTATTCATTTTCTTCAAAAGTTATTATTCAAATTTTGTTCTCAAAATGAATGAGTTATAAAATAATTATATTATTAGTATATTAATAATTATATTAACTAAATGAGAAAATCTGAAGTTATTTATGAGATCCTCATTATTATGTGGAGAAGGAAATGGCAATGGGGTTGCACAGAGTCGGACACGACTGAAGCAACTTAGCAGCAGCAGCAGCAGCAGCAGCATTATGAGGATAATTGTTTTAGCAATAAACAAACTGAATAGAAGCATCTTTTTGAGTCACTTAAAATTTATGGAGGTCTTACAGGAAAATAGTCATTCTAACTGTTGCTTCCTGACCTGCATACAGATATCTCAAGAGACAGGTGAGATGGTCTGATATTCCCATCTCTTTCAGAATTTTCCCCTGTTTACTGTGATCCACACAGTCAAAGGCTTTGGCATAGTCAATAAAGCAGAAATAGATGTTTTTCTGGAACTCTCTTGCTTTTTCCATGTCCAGCGGATGTTGTCAATTTGATCCCTGGTTCCTCTGCCTTTTCTAAAACCAGCTTGAACATCTGGAAGTTCATGGTTCACATACTGCTGAAGCCTGGTTGGAGATTTTGAGCATTAGTTGACTATTGTGTGAGATGAGTGAAATTGTGTGGTAGTTTGAACATTCTTTGGCATTGCCTTTCTTTGGGATTGGGATGAAAACTGATTTTTTCCAGTCATTGTCCACTGCTGAGTTTTCCAAATTTCCTGGCATATTGAGTGCAGCAATTTCAAAGCATCATCTTTTAGGATTTGAAATAGCTCAACTGGAATTACATCACCTCCACTATCTTAATGATGCTTCCTAAGGCCCACGTGACTTCACATTCCAGGGTGTCTGTCTCTCGGTGAGTAATCACAGCATCATGATTATCTGGGTTGTAAAGAATGTTTTTGTATCGTTCTTCTGTGTATTCTTGCCACCTCTTCTTAATATCTTCTGCTTCTGTTATGTCCATACCATTTTTGTCCTTTATTGAGCCCATCTTTGCATGAAATATTCCCTTGGTATCTCTAATTTTCTTCAAGAGATCTCTAGTCTTTCCCATTCTATTGTTTTCCTTTATTTCTTTGCACTGAGGAAGACTTTCTTATGTCTCCTTGTTCTTCTTTGGAACTCTGTAATTAGGATAAGAAAATGTTCATTTTTATAAATTACTTTGAGTGTAATTGTCACCTTTTGTAAATTATATTAAAATTTAATATTTTGCATAATTCTGGCCTAAAAGACCAATGAATCTTCTAATCATCACAAATGAACATGCAAGCTTTAGAATATGCAAACATATGAAAACCTGGTATGTATAAGCTAGTTTCTAATAGATGTACATTTTATGTTTTGTTAAAAATATATATTATAAAATAATACAATTCAAAACATTTTCTTGTTCTGTATCTTCACTCATTGTTATGCTATATGCAATAACATTAAATTCTTGCTTCAGTAACATCTTGCTTATTATTTTTATCCTTTACTTATAGATCATAGTGGTTTCAATTTTTAGTCCATGTTTATCCCCTTTAAAATAAAAATAATAATTGTTATTTTTTTCTATGGGTGTCACCTGTCAATGGAAATAATCAAGTGTCTTTCAGAATTAGGTCAACTCCTCTTAGTAACTTTGCAGTATTTCACTGTGATCAAGTTCCTCCATTATATACAAATGCAGAGGACAAAATGACTTTGTAACCTTGATTACCTGGGAATACTGCCAGAATCAGATTTTGTGCTACATTAATGTAATGGAGAAAGACTCATTCTTGTATTGCACTTATATTCTATTGGATTAACAAAAACTCAGTATAACCTTGACTAATCATTAAGTAGAAAACCTTGACTATAAAGTTAAAGCAAAATTAGACGGTGTACATAATATTTCAGATATTATGGTAAACAGTAATGTTATAACAAATAAAACAGTAATATTATATGATAAACATATTATAGTAAGTTCAACATAAATTCACATATACATACACCAAATCTATACGAAGTCCTTACTGCATGCTGTGTCCTCTTCTAGTTACACCTTTAGGAAAATCAGCAAGAGCAAAAGATAAGGTCAATCCCTTGTGGAATTTTTCCTTTTTGGGGGGAAGGCATACAAGAGACCATTATTTAAATAATCAAGTAATGGCAAGAACTTTGATGAAGCGTAAACAGTGCATTACAGTGAGCTTTCCCTGAAGCACACTAAGGGAAATGTGCTAAACTGTGTTGTCGAAAGAGCTTTGTTGAAGCTCTAACCCCTGCACCATGTGGTCTTATTTGAAAAGAGGATTTTCAAAAATGTAAACAAGTAAAAATGAGAACATTAGGGTCTTAATTCAATATAACTAATATCCTTATAACAAAAGAGAATTTACCCAAAGATAGTGGGGAGAATTCCATGTGGATGCCATTATTGTGACACAGCTACAAAGGGAGGAATAGATTCTCCCAGCCATCACCAAAATCTGGGAGAATGGCAGGGGATAGATCCTCCCTCACAGACCTCAGAAGGATCACCTCTGCTAGCACCTTGATTTGGGGCCTCTGGAATGCAGAACTGAATCAACAAATTGCTGCTATTTTCAGCCACCCTGTGTGTGGCACTTTGCTACATTAGGTTGCTGTGCTCAGTCGCTCAGTCATGTCTGACTCTTTGTGACCTCATGGACCTTAGCCCACCAGGCTCCTCTGTTCAACCCAAGGTTGAACCCATGTCTCCTACATTGGCAGGCAGATTCTTTACCATTAAGAGAGAAGGAATTAATTCACTTGATATCTAAATTGAGACCTGAATTATGGCATAAATCTACTCTATTAAGAATTAGGGGAGAACTTTGAGTAGAAGTATTAAATATTGAAAAGATATCAAGGCAAACAAGCTCCCTTATGCATAAGAAGCAGAAAGAAGGTGTCTATGGCTATCGTATAAAAATATAAAGCAGACAGTTGTAGGAAGTGATATGGAATAAGTAGGTTGACAATAAATCATATTTTACAACTAAGCAGTTCAGATTTTATTATAAGTAAATGAAAAAAGCTATTTGAAGATTTTAATAGTACTTGAATATAATTAGAAAGGAAATTTGTATTTGAAGAAGAAATTCTGGAGAATGGATAGTGAGAAGAGAAGGTGGACAAGATGGAAACATACAGAGCAGTTCAGTAATGTAGTTATCTAAATCATACATTTGGATGATTTCTGTTATATTGATAATTATGGAATATGGAGAAGAGTAAAAGATTTGTGGTATGCTGATAGAATCACTGGTAGACAAGTATGTGGAATGAAAAGATAGAATCAAAGCTGACTTGTACAGTTTTGGCTTGGTATTTTGGATAATTTTCAATATAATTTCCTGATATCAGGAAAACTCAGGAAGAAACAGTTTCAGGTGGCCCAAATTCAATCGTGACATTTCAGATCCATTAGTTATAAGTTTTAAAATGTTAAATGTACAGTTTAGGTATATGAGTTTTGAATTCAGAAGAGATGTTGGGTATGAAGATATACATTTTGGAGTAATCAACACAAAGTGATAGTTAAGGCTGGAAACCTGGATATAAGATAACCTTTAGTAGAGGGATATATCCACATGAATTAGCCCAGAGCCTGCAATTTTTTAAGATGGTACGGTATAGAACACCTAAAGATATTGATAATGAAATCAAAGAAGTAAAGTAGAAGGAAATTCCAGATTTGATTCAGAAAGGTGAAACAGAAAATGCAAACCAGGACTCAGGAAAGCATTATTCAAAAGACAAAGCTCTAGAATTAAAAAATGGGTAGGAGTTAGCTACTGAAATCAATTAAAGACATTTGAGGCACAAGAATAAGCATATCCAAATTCCTGAGGGGGAATAGCACATAATACATTAAAATAAATATTTAAAACACCACAGCTTTTCAAGGTTAATAATGAAGAATAAGGCCAAGAATATAATCAGGCATCAGATCAGTTGTGCTTAGTAAAGTTCATATTAAGCATATTGGACTTCATCCTAATGGGCGTGGTCTGCCTTCAGATAGTTTAGGTCAGTAGACTGTCTATACTACATCAAAATATCATTTCATTTGTAAAGAATAACTTTGAGAGAAGCAATAGTAAGCCCCGGCATGCCTCATTTATGCTTCTTTAGTCATTAGTTTAATAATAAAAACCTCAACTATGATCCACAATGAAGACTACCATACAGTTCAGTTACCTGGAGCAGTCTTGGTTTACTCTGTGTTTCGATACAATTATTAAATACATTTATTTTCATACTCAAAAAATTCTATATCAGTGATATGCTAGCATATATTCCACAATTGTTGGGGTAGGGTCAGGTGTTAATTTATAGCGCTAGCTGAATTTCCTAGTGAAAATACTACTACCGTGCTCGCTTTGGCAGCACATATACTAAAATTGGAATGATAAAGAGAAGATTAGCATGGCCCCTGCGCAAGGATAACATGCAAATTCGTGAAGCGTTCCATATTTAAAAAAAAAAGAAAATACTACTATCTTGGTGACCAATTTCAAGCTGTTTTTAACATCTGGTTCACAAAATTTCTTTCAACCATCAGTTCATACAAGACAATAAAAGCCAGTTCCAGAGTAACACTGGTTTCATATTTGATAACTTACTATTGATTATTAAAACTCTTTCACTTTCAAATTAGTGTCAGTTTTTATTATGAATCCGCTACCTTGCCTAAAATGGAAGGGTGTTATTGGGAATAAATCTTATATTAAGCAAATGTTAACTTGTGTCATGCTTTGTAAATTGAATCAAATTACATTACACAAAGAAATAAAGTATGGGTTAAAGCAATCAGTGTAAATGATCCTCTTAGAATAAAAAAAAAGATTTATTAGCTAATCAATTTTATAGTTGATATATAGCTCTTTACAAAATAGTGACTTATGTAAATCCCACCATCATCATAAACATTATTTTTGAAGATATTTCTACATAAATATTTTATACACATTTGTTGCATTTCCCTGGTGGCTCAGTGGTCAAGAACCCACCTGCCAATGCAGAAGTGAATTTGATCCCTAGGTCTGGAAGATCCCCTGGCAAAGGAAATGGCAATGCATTCCTGTATTTTTGACTGTGCTGTGCTTAGTCTCTCAGTTGTATCCAACTTTCTGCAGTCCCATGGACTGCAGCCAGCCAGGCTCCTCTGGCCATGGGATTATCCCAGCAAGAATATTGGAGCGAGTTGCCATTTCCTACTCCAGTGGATCTTCCCCACCCAGGGATCAAATTCAGGTCCTTTGCATCTCCTGCGTTGGCAGGTGCATTCTTTATCACTAGCACCACCTGGGAGGCCCCAGTATTGTTGCCTAAGAAACTCTATAGACAAAGGAGCATGGCAGGCTACAGTCTATAGGGTTGCAAAAGAGTCAGACATAACTTAGCCATTAAACAGCAAAACATAATCTTTACAAATGTCTCCTAAAGTTACCTTGAAATATTTTAAAACAAATATATAATCTTTGTATATACATTTTTGTTGACAAATAGATTGGCTTAAATCATTTATATAATTATTAATAAATTTCTGAGTAAACTTTGAAACAATAGAAATGCTTCTATCAGATTATTATAATAGGAGTTTTAATTAAAGGTGAGAAGCTTCTTTAATTAATAGGGCACCAAATATGTATATAATAATTTATAATTAAAAAACATAATTCAATATGTATGAAATAGGCTGCAACATCACCATATAACATTAGATAATTGACCTAAGTGAATAAGTAATCTTTCACATAATAGAATTCCTTTTGTGTCAAGTATCCTGTTGGTCTATTATATATTTTGAAAAGATATTTTTATGAATTGTAGATGTTAAAAGATTTCAAATGTTAGTAACACTAGCTAACAGGTGCAATTCATAAACTGTTTTAACCATGTTATTTGTCAAATAAAATGCAAATTAGGGCCAATTTACAAAAAAAACATGATAATGTTTTCAAAATTCTAAAGCAATTCAACTTAGATATAATCACAAATTGTGTTAGAGTTGTTTTTTTGTTTTAAATCTTTTCTGAGAAAAATCAGAAAAAAGCCTAAAACTTCTGTTGTGCATGTAGCACCCATCATTTTATGCAATTCATCCAGGATCTGAGTTATAAATGGTTCTTGCAAATGTCAGCCAGAATTCTCCATATTAAGAAGAATATTCAAGGGTATCCTATGGGGGAAGGAGAATTTAGTTTTAATGAGTCAATCTCTTTTTCTGTTTGGTATACTTTAGCTTCTCTGTTCTGAGTCTTAATGGTTATTGCTAGAATGGTCTCACTTGGCACATTTCACTGAGATGGATCTCTATTTTCTCACAGAAAAAGTTTTGTAACTGACTAATTATGTAACTCATTGCAATATTTTTCTCATCTCAAAACCACAATCTGGATACAGACTCTCTGTGTTGTTCTGTTTTGTCTTTTATAATTTTGTCTTGATTAAAGTAAGTATAAGATGTTTCAAAATTGTTTCAGAGAAAAACGCCTATTTATACATCTAGAAAAAAATATCCATAACCATAAAATGAGAAAAATAGAAGATAGTAAAAAAAAACTCATGACTTCACTAATATTAACAATTCTGTTCATTGTTATTATAAAGATTT
>SJXQ01004947.1:203379-218345 GCA_006408695.1 Aepyceros melampus | reverse complement strand
TTTTTTTTTTTTTTTTTTTTTAAGATGGCAATGGGATATCCTTAAAATCAAGGAGTTCATTATCTTATTTGGAACAGGCTTTAAAAAGGAATGTTAAAAGACCACTTGGAAATAATGCCTTCCATTCAGAAAGTGGTTCAGAAGAGTTGTGCCCTGTGGTGAAACTCGACAGTAGGTTTTTCCTTTTTTGTAATGCAAGTGCTTAACTTAAGCTGTGATTGCCAAGACATCCACTTCAAAGAAGGGTGGCTGTCTCAAATAAACACATTGCCAGCTTCTGGACTGTATCCGGAGCCACGCTGCCCCCTACCCTTGTGTTCCTTGGATAACTGTCCCTTAGGACTGTAATTGCTAGGTTGTTGTTGTTTGTTGTTGTTTTTTTCCAATCTTCTGTCCTTTAAATTCTTGCTGACATGTTTTAAATTCACAATAAAGAATTAGCCCTAGAAACCAGCCACCCAACCGTCAACTTCAATAAAGCAAAATGCAAAATGCCAGGCACTCACTACCCACCCCCAACCCTTGACCTTACTGTGAGGTCCCAAGCATGTCATGCAATTTCCAAGGCTTAAAAATAGTAATTTTTTCCTTCTCCCCATCGTAAGCTTCCTAATGGTTATTGCTGAAGATGTCGTAGTGTGTGTGTGTGTGTGTGTGTGTGTGTGTGCTCAGTCGTGTCCAACTCTTTATGACCCCATGGACTGTAGCCCACCTGGGCCCTCTGTTCATGGGATTTCCCAGTCAAGAACACTGGAGTGGGTTGCCATTTCCTTCTCCAAGGAATATTCTTGATCCAGGGATCAACAAACCCATGTCTCCTCTGAACAATTGCTAACACAGAATGTCCTAACCACATAGCATATGTTAGTTCTCCTAGAGAACTAATTGGTGTGCAACTCTCATACTACGTATTTTGAGAATCAGGGATTCCTTCTTTTATCTTCCCGTCTTCTATTTGGAGAGCTCTGAAATCTGCCAACACTGGCTTTCTTTTTAACTGAAACAAGAACCTTTAACATACTAATACTCCTTCTATTTACAGAAACAAATGAACAACTGATACTTCATAATTATGTTTCAAATGATATATTTTTACCATTTTTATAAGAATATAAGATATAAAATATTAAAACAATTTATATGGATTTTATGAGGAAAAGGTACAATAAATTCAAGTGATCATCTCAGTAAATTTCTCCTCAGTGTTCTATATAATATTGCATAAAGCCCGTGTAAGTTTTGTGTCTAGGGTGATTCTGAAAACCTAACTCTCCTATGTTTCAAAGCATGTTTCATTGGTAAAAAGTCTACAAATATTCCTATTGACTTTATTCATGCAACCAAAATCTAACTGATCATAACTTAATATTAAAGGGGAAATTTTTCTAGTCAATAACAAAGACATAGAAGATGGAAGTAAGGTGTACAAGTAACTCTGATATCATTAACAGGTTTTAGCTTACCAGTTATTCAAGTAAATTGCTGTATGTGTCTGTGCAAAGAATAAAAACTACTATTTGGCATGCTCCTTTCTTTACAGACTGAAGAAATATCAGGAAAGTACAAGAAGTTTAGCCCATGGATTTTCTAACATCTTTATAAGGGCAGGAGGAGAAGGGGATGACAGAGGATGAGATGGCTGGATGGCATCACAGACTCGACGGACATGAGTCTGAGTGAGCTCTGGGAGTTGGTGATGAACAGGGAGGCCTGGCGTGCTGCAATTCATGGGGTCGCCAAGAGTCGGACACGACTGAGCGACTGAACTGAACTGAACTGAACTGAACTTATAAGTATTAGGAATAAATTTTTCCAGTTTATTATTTTCCATTCATTAGCTGTATCCAGCTGTGTTTTAAGTTAGCAAAAAATTGAACTCTAGACTATTGAAATGTTATACTTTACTTTTATCAACACAAGATTAAAGCCACTGTTAATATTTCATTTCTCTTGTTCCCGAAGTGTTAGTGTTAAACATGCATGCTGTTCTTTGCTTCAAAGTTTTGCATATTCTAAAAAAAAAAGATTCATTCTTGGGATTATTATGAACAGTTCAGTTCATTCAGTGTTTAGTAGAAATCAGAGATGAGAAACATAAAAAAAAAAAAATAAATTTACTAGTCGAAAAGCAAGAAGGAAAGGATACAGAATTATTTGACTGTAATGGTTAAAAAAATAAGTCACCAGATTCAGTAAGAATTAGCTTAAATTTTATTTCCATGGAATTTTTAGGTTTTGATACTGGTCAACTCTGATTTTTTTTATCTATTTTACCGACTTAGTATAATGCATTTTCTTACTTCATGGTTATTTTTGTGTATAATCGTGAAACATATATTAATTAATGTGAAGCAGTAATCACAGCTCCTGTCACAGAAAACACATTTTATAAAGTTAGCTATTATTATATATGACTATAGAATGCAAAATGATGGAATCATGATATACATCTAGTATATAAAAGTATTACTGCTCCCTAGATTAAAATAAATAAGAACTAAGCTCATATGTATGAAGGTTAATCAATAATTTCCAGTTTTATGCCATATATGCCTGTGAGAGTTCTTGATATGTACTAGGCGTGCTACTAGGCAGGTAGTCAGTGGGATACATAGAGGGATTACAATTTAGCTTGGAAAAGAGAGAGAATTACAATTGAATATGCTAAAGTACTGTGATCAAGGTATGAAAAAGATACCATAGAAGCACAAGGAAGAATGACTATGCTTAATGTTGACATTAAGAGTTGATTTCTCTAAGATTATCCCTGAAGACTAAAAGAGTCGTTGGTACATAAGTAGGGTTATATGGAATATTAGAGAAAAGAGAAGCAAAAGAATTCCAAATATTAGGATCACATTTGTAAAGACCTCCATAAGTGTCAGAAGATAACATTTGGACCACTATAAGGAATTCACCACTAGATTCAGGGTAGAATAAAAGGATGAGAACTAGATAAAGCCTTTTACTTCCCATAAAACATTCTTGGTAAAGCATCTGTATATTTCTTTTACTACCAATACATAGTTATTTTCTATGGCACAAAATGCCTGCTTAATTTTCCTCTGGCATTACTTTAGAAGACTCCATTTCAGTGGACTATATCTAGATTTTCTGATGACAATTGAGTGTGAAGGGGACGACAGAGGATTAGATGGTTGGATGATATCACCAACTCAATGGACATGAGTTTGAGCAAGCTGTGGGGATTAGTGATGGACAGGGTGTGTGCTGGAGTCCATGGGGCTGCAAAGAGTCAGACACAATGGAGTGACTAGACTGATACAATAAATAGTTTGCTACTTCCCAAATGTCTTACCAATGGGTATTTATTTGAAATGAAATTATATTTTGGAAGTCAAAACATACCATTCTTTAGACAGGATGAAATTTAATAAAGTGTAGCTTAAAGTAACCACCCTATTATTATCATACATGATAATTGTAAGCTTCTGATTGAAATTATGTCATATAAAACATGATTTTTTTCTTGGATGACTTATCCTAACCAGAGGTAGAATAAGGCTTATTTATGTACTTATAATTAACTGCAGTCTGAATTGCAAATAGATCCCAATAGAAAAATCTGTGCTATTATCCACTTTCTAGCCAATATGAAGCTGCATCTGTGAAGTCAATGCAGTTACTATCTCCCATTTTCACCCAAAGGCACACATAAATGAAAAAAAAAATTAATGTGTGGTGATATAGGGAGAGTTACAAAGAATAGCAAGGAGAGATAAGAAAGATTTACTCAGCAATCAGTGCAAAGAAATAGAATAAAACAATAGAATGGGAAAGACTAGCAATCTCTTCAAGAAAATTAGAGATACCAAGAGAACATTTCATGCAAAGATGGGCTCAATAAAGGACAGAAATAGTATGGACCTAACAGAAGCAGAAGATATTAAGAAGAGGTGGCAAAAATACACAGAAGAATTGTACAAAAAGGATCTTCATGACCAAGATAATCACTATGGTATGATGACTCACCTAGAGCCAGACATCCAGGAATGTGAAGTCAAGTGGGCCTGAGAAAGCATCACTATGAACAAAGCTAGTGGAGGTGATGGAATTCCAGTTGAACTTTTCAAATCCTGAAAAATGATGCTGTGAAAGTGTCGCACTCAATATGCCAGCAAATTTGGAAAACTCAGCTTGGCCACTGGACTGGAAAAGATCAATTTTCATTCCAATCCCAAAGAAAGGCAGTGCCAAAGAATGCTCAAACTACTGCACAATTTCACTCATCTTACACACTAGTAAAGTGATGCTTAAAATTCTCCAAGCCAGGCTTCAACAATACGAGAACCATGAACTTCCAGATGTTCAAGCTGGTTTTAGAAAAGGCAGAGGAACCAGAGATCAAACTGCCAACATCTGCTGGATCATCAAAAAAGCAAAAGAGTTCCAGAAAAACATCTATTTCTGCTTTATTGACTATGCCAAAGCCTTTGACTGTGTGGATCACAATAAACAGTGGAAAATTCTGAAAGAGGTGGGAATACCAGACTACCTGACCTGCCTCTTGAGAAATCTGTATGCAGGTCAGGAAGCAACAGTTAGAACTGGATATGGAACAACAGACTGGTTCCAAATAGGAAAAGGAGTACATCAAGGCTGTATATTGTCACACTGCTTATTTAATTTACATGCAGAGTACATCATGAGAAATGCTGGGCTGGAAGAAGCACAAACTGGAATCAAGATTGCCGGGAGAAATGTCAATGACCTCAGATGTGCAGATGACACCACTCTTCTCGCAGAAAGTAAAGAGGAACTAAAAAGCCTCTTGATGAAAGTAAAAGAGGAGAGTGAGAATGTTGGCTTAAATCTCAACATTCAGAAAACTAAGATCATGGCATTTGGTTCCATCATTTCATGACAAATAGATGGGAAACAGTGGAAACAGCGTCAGACTTTATTTTTTGGGGCTCCAAAATCACTGCAGATGGTGATTGTAGCCATGAAATTAAAAGACATTTATCCCTTGGAAGGAAAGTTATGACCAACCTAGACATCATATTAAAAATCAGATACATTACTTTGCCAACAAAGGTCTGTCTAGTCAAGGCTATGGTTTTACCTGTGGTCATGTATGGATGTGAGATTGGACTGTGAAGAAAGCTGAGCACCAAAGAATTGATGCTTTTGAACTGTGGTATTGGAGAAGACTCTTGAGAGTCCCTTGGACTGCAAGGAGATCCAACCAGTCCATTCGAAAGGAACCAGTCTTGGGGGTTCAATGGAAGGACTGATGTTGAGTCTGAAACTCTATTACTTTGGCCACCTGATGTGAAGAGCTGACTCACTGAAAAAGACCCTGATGCTGGGAAAGATTGAGAGCAGGGGGAGAAGGGGACAACAAAGGATAAGATGGTTGCATGGCATCACCTACACATTGGACATGGGTTTGGGTGGACACCAGGAGTTGACGATGGACAGGGAAGCCTGGTGTTCTGTGGTTCATGGGGTCACAAACAGTCGGATATGACTGAGTGACTGAACTGATATTGTATTGTTAGACAGGCTTCCCTGGTGGTTTAGTGGTAAAGAATCTACCTTTCAGTGGAGGAGACACATTTTTGATTTCTGGTCCAGGAAGATCACCTGGTGAATGAAATGGCAACCCACTGCAGTATTCTTGCCTGGGAAACTCCATGGATAAGGGAACCTGTTGGGCTACAGTCGATGGGGGAGATCAGTCCTGTGTGTCCAATGTGTAGGTGATGCCATGCAACCATCTTATCCTTCGTTGTCCCCTTCTCCCCCTGCACTCAATATTTCCCAGCATCAGGGTCTTTTCCAGTGAGTCAGCTCTTCACATCAAGTGGCCAAAGTATTAGAGTTTCAGCTTTAGCATCAGTCCTTCCAAAGAACACATAGGACTGATCTCCTTTTCCAATAGTCTCCTCATTGGAAAAGACCCTGATGCTGGGAGGGATTGGGGGCAGGAGGAGAAGGGGACAACAGAGGATGAGATGGCTGGATGGCATCACTGTCTCAATGGACACGAGTTTAAGTGAACTCCAGGAGATGGTAATGGACAGGGAGGCCTGGTGTGCTGCAGTCAATGGGGCTTCAAAAAATCAGACACGGCTGAGCAACTGAAATTAACTGAACTGAAAATAGCTTATATACAGTCTCTTTTCTAACAGATTTAGAATTTTTCATGTTTCCTCCACCAATACAGTTACAAATGAATGAAAGATCAATCATAAGCACAGCTTTAAAATACATACAGAGTCAGAAGGAAATCAGTGAAGCATGTTTTTCTATTTTTCCTTTTCCAATCCTATTTCCTACTCCAATCCTATTTCCTATAACATTTTTCCTGTTCCAATCTTCTGAGTCTCATTTTTCCTTATTTATTTTTATCTTGTTTTACTATATGCTTCTTTCCAAACTATTTCAAATAATTTTATTTTCTACTTGGGACTAAATATTAAAAAGTACATGGTTACATATCTTTAAAACTGTAACAAATGTATCAATTAAAAATAATCTGCATTTAAAATAAATACTTTTTGCAAAGAACTGATCATATGAAAGCACATTTACATTATTTTATTATAATGTTACATTTTTCATCTCAATCTTAAAATAATAGTGACCTAAAAATTGATAACAATGTTGAGTTATAATTACTTTGTGATATATATTAGTGTCCATATGTAATATTATTTCTGAAATAATAATAACAGGAAGAAAACTAAAAATGTGAGTTTAAGAATTCAAAATATAAATTCAAGGAGAAAAATAAAAGAAAAAAAGAAGATTAGAAGATGTACTTTAAAAATAAATAACAGCTTTCTTATCCATTCATCTGCTGATGGACATCTAGGTTGCTTCCATGTCCTGGCTATTATAAACAGTGCCGCAATGAATATTGGGGTACATGTGTCTCTTTCAATTCTGGTTTCCTTGGTGTGGATGCCCAGCAGTGGGATCGCTGGATCATAAGGCATTTCTATTTGCAATTTTTTAAGGAATCTCCACACTGTTCTCCATAGTGAGTAAGTATACTGTATTGGTGTTTTTCTTTCTGGCTTACTTCACTCTGTATAATCGGCTCCAGCGTCATCCACCTCATTAGAACTGATTCAAATGTATTCTTTTTAATGGCTGAGTAATACTCCATTGTGTATATGTACCACAGCTTTCTTATCCATTCATCTGCTGATGGACATCTAGGTTGCTTCCATGTCCTGGCTATTATAAACAGTGCCGCAATGAACATTGGGGTACACGTGTCTCTTTCAATTCTGGTTTCCTCGGTGTGAATGCCCAGCAGTGGGATTGCTGGATCATAAGGCAGTTCTATTTGCAATTTTTTAAGGAATCTCCACACTGTTCTCCATAGTGGCTGTACTAATTTGCATTCCCACCAACAGTGTAAGAGGGTTCCTTTTCTCCACACCCTCTCCAGCATTTATTGCTTGTTGACTTTTGGATCGCAGCCATTCTGACTGGTGTGAAATGGTACCTCATTGTGGTTTTGATTTGCATTTTTCTGATAATGAGTGATGTTGAGCATCTTTTCATGTATTTGTTAGCCCCATGAGGTAAGTACTAGTCTTGTCCCTATTTCAGAAATTAAAAAACTGAGAGCAAAAGTGATTAAATTACTTGTCCAAGATCACTGCTTTGGGGCCAGGATTTAAACCAAAGCCTCTCTGACACTGAAACCTATATAGTTACCATTAGGTCATCCTACCTCCAGTACACACAGAGAGAAGGAAACAGAGTCCAAGACAGGTGGGATGAGCACCTATCTCTGTGGAACAGAAACAAAGCTTCCCAGAAGCCGTGAGGATTGGGTTACCCTCTTCTTAGCACTAGTTCCTAGTTTCCCAGTCCCAGCCTCCTGGCCAGTATCTGAGAACAGACGACTCAGTACAGGGTAGTAGAGCCCTTTGGTGCCACAGATTTCTATCTGGAGCCAAACCCTTAGCATCAGGGATGGACTGTGAGAAAAGCATGATGATGATGCCATGATCAAAGGATGACCGGTCTAATTCAGCTGTATCCAAAGGCCGGTTATCTGAGCCTCTGCTCCCCCATGCAACCCAGCTATACCATTAGCTTGCTCCTTTTTGTTGCTGAGTAGTATTCCACTAGAGAGATGACCAAAGTTTGTTTACTCATTCACCTGTTAAAGAACACGTGGTGGACTTCCCTGGTGGTACAGTGGCCAAGACTCCAAACTCTCATATGGGGGCCTGGGTTCGATCCCTGGTCAAAGAACTAGACCCCAAGTGCCACAACTAAGACCTGGAATGTCACAACCAAAGATCCTGCATGCCTCAGCAAAGACTGAAGAGCTTGCTTGCATGTTGCAACTAAGACCCACCACAGCCAGATAAACAACTTCTTAAAAAAAAAAGAGAGAGAGAACATGTGGGTTTTCCCAGTTATGAATAGAGCTGCTAGAAACATTTGTGTGACACTTTTCATGTAAATGTGTTTTTTATTTTCTTGAGTAAATAGGACGTGTATTGCTGGTTCATGTGGTAACTAACTGTATGTTTATATAAGAAATGGAGAAATTGTTTTCCAAAGTGGCTGTACCATTTTGTATTCCCACTAGTAACATATAAGAGTTCCAATGACTCCACATCCTCAGCAAAACTTAGTATTGTCAGTTTGGGTTTCTTTTATTTTAGCCATGACAATAGAAGTGTGGAGATATCTCCTGTCTCCAGTAATTAAGGATGTTGAGCAATATTTCACGGGCTTAATGGTCATATGTATATCTTTTTGGTGATGCGTGTGTTCAAATCACTTGTCCAACTTTTTAAAAATTGATCTCTTTGTTTTCTTATTGATGATTTTTGAGAGTTCTCTGGATATTCTGGATACAAATCTTTGTCAGTTATGCAAATTGAAATTTTCAAAAAATTTTAATTGACATGTAGTTGATTTACAATGTTGTGTTAGTTTCTGGTGTAAAGTGATTCAGTTATACATATACAGATATATGCTTTTTCATATTTCTTTCCATTATGTTTTATTATAAGATATTGAAAGTAGTTCCCTATGCTTTACAGGTAGGACATTTTGTTTATCTATTTTATATATAGTAGTTTGCATCTGCTAATCCTAAATTGCTAATTTATTCCTCTCCCCACCTTCCCCTTTGGTTACCATAAATTTGTTTTCTGTCTATGTGTCTCTCTCTGTTTTGTAAATAAGTTCATTTGTATCATATGCAAATATTTTCTTCTATTCTGTATCATGTCTTTTCATTCTTAACTGGATGTTTCTCAGAGCAAAAGTTTTTCATTTTAATATTTACCAGTTTATCCAATTTATCAGTCTTTCTTTTATTGATGTATTTTTGGTGCTGGATCTGAGAACTCCTAAGGCCACAAAGATTTTTCTCTTAGCTTTTTTCCTAAAACCTAGAGTTTTCATAAGAGAAAGTTTAAACTAAAAATTCAGTTTCTTTAATAGATTTAGGACTATCAGGTTATTTCTTATTACATGTGCTTGGATAGTGTGTGACTTAATAACTAGCCAGTTTCATCACAGTTGTCAAACTTACAGATTGAATTAATATTCAGAGCCACAGTGAGGCAGTGAAGTTGCTCAGTCATGTCCGACTCTCTGCAACCCCATGGACAGTAGCCTACCAGGCTCCTCCGTCCATGGGATTTTCCAGGCAAGAGTACTGGAGTGGGGTGCCATTGCCTTCTCCAGGGCATCGTTCCAACCCTGGGGTTGAACCCAGGTCTCCTGCATTACAGGCAGGTGCTTTACCATCTAAGCCACCAGGGAAGCCCTCACTGCTTATTGTACTTTCCTGTATAGGCAATCTTCCTTCCTTGTTCTCTTGCCAAACTTTTGAGATGGAGGTTTGAGTGAACACAGAAAAGACTAGACAAGGCAGCAGCAGGACAGTGGAGACAAAGCAAGACAAGCAGCTCTTCCACCAGCTGCCTGACAAACATTCTGGCCAGTCAGGCTGCCTACTACCTCTCCTGGGACTGCACTGTGCTGGGGACGCTGCTCAAGAGGGAGAGAAGGTCAGAGGCCTGCGCCTAGTTGTGTGCAGAGAGGAGGCTCCAGGAGACGCATGGCAGGGGCCCAAGGAGTCCACAGAGGGAGGTCCAAGCAGAGCAACACTCTGGATGTGAGGCTATCTCTGTGAACCTTGAGATCTATCCTTGCCACCACTAGGCTTAGGCTAACTCATTCCCAAAGGTCCTGACCCCCTCAGGGCCCAGGATAATGAGTCAACAATTCACAGACGTTTGGAAGAATTAATATTGTTAAAATGGCCATACTACCCAAAGTAATCTACTGATTTAATGTGATCCCTATCAAAGAACCCATGACATTTTTCAGAGAACTGCAACAAATAGTCCTAAAACTTATGGAAGCACTAAAGACCCAGAATTGTCACAGCAATCTTAAGGAAAAAGAACAAAGCTAGAAGCATAACCCACCCAGGCTTCAGATAATACTACAAAGCTACAGTCATCAAAACAGCATGGTACTGGCACAAAAACAGACACGTGGCTCCATGGAACAGAATAGAGAGCTCAGAGATAAATCCTCACGCTTATGGTCAATTACATAAGATCTGCCACCATAAAATTCCTAGAAGAGAACATACACAAAACATTCTCTGAAATAAACCATAGTAATGCTTTCTTAGGATAGTCTCCTAAGGCAAAAGAAATTTTAAAAAAGAGAGAGACCTAATCAAATCAAACTTATAAGCTTTAGCACAGCAAAGGAAACCATCAACAAAATGAAAAGACAACCCACTGATTGAGAAAAAATATTTGCAAGTGATGCAACCAGCAAAGGATTAATTTCCAAAATATACAAAGAGCTGATACAACTCAATACAAAAAAAAATTTTTTTTAATGGGCAGAAGACCCAAACAGACATTTCTCCAAAGAAGATATACAGATTGTGAAAGACACATGAAAAGATTCTCAACATCACTAATTACTAGAGAAATGCAAATCAAAATCATAACTCATACCAATCAGAATGGCCATCATTAAAAAGTCTTTAACTGCTGGAGAGGATGTGAAGAAAAGGGAACCCTCCTACACTGTGGGTGTGAATGTAAATTGGTACAGCCACATGGAAAACAGTAAGGAATTTCCTTTAAAAAGGAAAAATAGAACTACCATATGATCCTGCAATCCCACTACTGGACATATATCTGGGAAAGACAAAAACTCCCATTTGAAAAGATACATGAGCTCCAGTGTTCATAGCAGCACTATTTATAGTAGCCAAGACAATAAAGCAACCTTAATGTCCTTCAACAGGTGAATGGATAAAGAAAATGTAGTGTGTGTGTGTGTAAGAACTGATGATTTTGAGTTGTGGTGCGAGAGAAGACTCTTGAGAGTCCCTTGAGCAGCAAGGAGATCAAACCAGTCAAGCCAAAAGGAAACCAACTCTGAATATTCACTGGAAGAACTGGTGCTGAAGCTGGTGCTCCATTACTTTGGCCACCTGATGCAAAGAGCCAATTCTTTGGAAATGACTGATGGGGGGAAAGATTGAGGGCAGAAGAGGGTGACAGAGGATGAGATGGTTGGATGGCATCATCAACTCAATGGACATGAGTTTGAGCAAAATCCAGGTGATGGTAAAGGATACGGAAGCCTGGTGTGCTGCAGTTCATGGGGGTAGCAAACAGTTGGACACGACTGAGCTACTGAACAACAATAAAACTGAAATAGACTCACAGACACAGAAAACAAATTTACGGTTACTAAAGGGGAAGAGGGAGGCTAAATTAGGAGTTTGGGATTCATATATATACAAACTACTATACATAAAATAGATAAACTATAAGAGCCTACCGTAGAGCACAGAGAATTAAATTCAGTATCTTATAATAATCTATACTGGAAAGTAATCTGAAAAAGTAAATATATTTAAAACCACTTTGCCGCATATCAGAAACTAACACAACACTGTAAATCAACTATGCTTCAAAAAATTCAAAACTTCACTCCGTGAGGGGCCTCACTATGGACTAGAGCCTCTCCTGTAGCCAGGCATGGGCTGGCCCTAACTCTAGACAGCCTCCATTCCATCAGTCCACATCCTCGGGCTGGGTGAAGCCTGGCCTCACCTCAAGGGGCTGTGTCACTGTTCAGTCACTAAGTCATGTCCGACACTTCAGTGACCCTATGGACTGTAGCCCACCAGGCTCCTCTGTCCATGGAAGTTTCCAGGCACGAATACTAGAGTGGGTTGCCATTTCCTTCTCCAGGGGATCTTCCCAACCCAGGGATTGAACTCACAACTCCTGAATGGGCAGGCGGATTCTTTACTGCTGAGGCACCTAGGAAGCCATCTCAAGGGACAGGAAATTACAAAAGTCCTCTACTAAGCATCTCAAGAAGCCTTCTTTCTTTAGGCCCACAGCACTTACAATTAGGAGATTAAAAGTTACCTTGCTTGTCTGAAACAGTTATTTTGCTAAAAATAATTATACTCTCAGTTCAGTTCAGTTGCTCAGTCATGTCCGACTCTTTGCGACCTCATGAATTGCAGCATGCCAGGTCTCCCCTGTTCATCGCCAACTCCTGGAGTTCACTCAAACTCACATCCATCGAGTTGGTGATGCCATCCAGCCATCTCATCCTCGGTCGTCCCCTTCTCTTCCTGCCCCCAATCCCTCCCAGCATCAGAGTCTTTTCCAATGAGTCAACTCTTCGCATGAGGTGGCCAAAGTATTGGAGTTTCAGCTTTAGCATCATTCCTTCCAAAGAACACCCAGGACTGATCTCCTTCAGAATGGACTGGTTGGATCTCCTTGTAGTTCAAGGGACTCTCAAGAGTCTTCTCCAACACCACAGTTCAAAAGCATCAGTTCTTCAGTGCTCAGCTTTCTTCACAGTCCAACTCTCACATCCATACATGACTACTGGAAAAACCATAGCCTTGACTAGATGGACCTTTGTTGGCAAAGTAATGTCTCTGCTTTTGAATATGCTATCTAGGTTGGTCACAACTTTCCTTCCAAGGAGTAAGCTTCTTTTAATTTCATGGCTGCAATTACCATCTGCAGTGATTTTGGAGCCCAAAAAAATAAAATCTGACACTGTTTCCACTGTTTCCCCCTACTATACTCTACTATAGCAAAAACCTTCCTGGAAGAGTAGAATGAGAGAAAATTCCACTTCCATTATCTTACAAGTCCCCAGGGACTTGTAACTCTTGCCCTGTCAGAGAGTTTAGTGTTTAGAGAAGCCTCTTTTCTCTGGAACATTCTCTCCTCTGTGTTCCTTCCACGGTGTCCTCTGGCTTCTGAAAGGTCTTCGCGGGCTGAAGCCTCACAGTCTCATGTTTGTATCCCATCATGTCCCGGCACCATTTCATCTGCACAAGCACTCTGTGCACTGGATGGGGATGTCCCCCAGTGTAGAGCTGGGGAAACCAAGCCCCATGCAGAGCGTCTGAATGAAGCACTGGCCAGAGCACAGTGGGCTAGCCACAGCCCACACCGGGACCCGGTTTCTGAATCCTGATCCGCTGATGCTCCATGTAGCACCAGGCAGTTGTCTACATACTCCATGTCGTTGTCTCTCTGTGACTTGAAATCTAAAAAGAAAGTACTGAGTGACTGAAGATGCCCCAAAGACTCTTCACTAAGCACCCACGATGTCCCTGACACTGGTCTTGGCTCTGGGATATAGCAGTGAACCAGAAGACAAGGTCTCTGTCGTCACAGACAAGGGCAGAAGACACAATCAACAAATAAACAAACAAAAATCTGAAAATGCCAGGCTGTGTGAAGAAAGAACAAGGTGATATGGAAACATAAAACTGGGGGTCGGGGGTGGTGGTCAAGGAAGGCCTCTCAGAGGAGGTGCCATGTCAGCTGAGAGACTGAGTGATCAGGAACCAGACACAGGAAGTTCCAGGAGAAGGAAATTATTATGCTGCAGAGGCCCCAGGGGGGAACAAGGTCACCATGGGTGAGGGGTAGAAAGGCCACCGCAGGTAAAGCCCAGTGACTGAGACAGACAGCAGGAGGGGCTAGGGCCAAGAGCAGGACTGACCTGAGAGGAGAGACCCCGTTCAGCCCAACTGCTCCGTTGGTGATGTGGCCTCTACGTGACTCTCAGAACTGAGTGCCCTGGCCGCTTGTGGTTCACAATCCAACAAAGGGATGTGGCCAAGGGGACGATACGAGACAGGTCAGTGTGTGAAAGCAGGGCCATGTGTGCACACTGAGGAGCAGGTGGCAAGCTGATGATCTTCTGGTCCTCCCTGCCAGGCCGTTAAATCTCTCAAATGTACAGTCAGTGCTCAGAGGCAGTATGGGGAAAGACCAGGGATCCTGGCTAGTCAGACCCAGAAAGCCAGAGGGTGACTCTGGGTTATCCCAACCCAGAGAGTGACTGCACACGAGAAGAGCTGTCCAGAGTTTTCTAACGGGAGGGCAAGTGGCCTGAGCCCCCCAGAAGTTCTGTCTACTGACCCATCTATCAACAGGGACAGTTCTTTCAGCCAGGTATGTGTTCAGACTCCTGTCTGCAGCAGGGAGGGCCACCTGGGCAGACATTCTTTTTTGATTCCTCCATGTTGTGGGCTGAATGTCAGAGTGTGGCCTTATTTCGTTTTTGTTGTTTTGTTAATTTTGTCCGGGCCGTGTCCTTGCTGTGGCCTGCGGGCTTCTGTAGCCGCAGCACATGGGCTCAGTAGTTGTGGCATTTGGCCTTAGTTGCCCCGTGGCATGGGGGATCTTAGTTCCCCAACCAGGGATCCAACCCAAGTCCCCTGCATTGGAAGACATTTTCTTAACCACTGAACCATCAGGGAAGTCCCCGTGGCCTTATTTGAAAATAGAGTCGCTGCAGAAATAATCAGTTAAAATGAGGTCATACTAGATTAGAGGCCCTAAACCCAGTGACAGCATCCTTATAAGACACAGAAAAGGCCACACAGAAATGGGGGGGGGGGGGGGGGGGGGGGG